>JARRAA010020952.1:0-14279 GCA_030557295.1 Ecitodaemon sp. MM-2014 | reverse complement strand
AATGCACGAAGGAAACGCGAAATCGTGCTATATCGACGAAATTCGCTCGAAATGTACGATTTCACGCGAAATAGCCATTAAACGTCGTTTAAGGCCTAAAACGACGATATACGCTCGTTTTGACCAGCGGTTTGCGGAATGCACGAAGGAAACGCGAAATCGGCCTGTATCGATGAAATTCGCTCGAAATTGACGATTTTTCGCAAACTAGCCATATAACACCGTTTATGGCCTAAAACGACGATATACGCTAGTTTTGACCATTCGATTGCGGAATGCACGAAAGAAACGCGAAATCGACGTGTATCGACGAAATTCGCTCGAAATGGACGATTTTTCGCCAACTATCCATATAACGCCGTTCAAGGCCTAAAACGTCGCTAAATGCTCGTTATTCGTTTTGACAATTCGTTTGCGGAATGCACGAAGGAAACGCGAAATCGACGTATATCAACGAAATTCACTCGAAATTGACACTCTCTCGCAAACTAGCACCCATGCAGGCCACGGGATGTCGATTAGGGCCTAAAACGACGAAATACATCAGTTTTGATCATTAGTTTGCGGGATGCACGAAGGAAACGCGAAAACCACGTAAATCGCCCGATATCGACGAAATTTGCTCGATGTGAACGCTTTCCCGCAAACTAGCACGCGTACAGGCTCGGCAACGTGTAGGTCCAAAAACACCGAAATGCGCCAGATTTGACCATTAGTTTGTGAAATGCACGAATGATACGCGAAATCGACGTAAACCACCCGAATTCGGCAAAGTTCGCTCGAAATGAACGCTTTTCGCAAACTAGCACGCGAACACGGCAACGACCGTATGCCCTAAAACGATGAAATGCCCCAGATTTGACCATTAGTTTGCGAGATGTACGAAGGAATGCGTGAAATCTACATAAATCGCCCGAAATCGACGAAATTCGCTCGAAATGAACGCTTTCTCGCATGCCTGCACGGATACAGGCCCGAGAACGACGTATAGGACCTAGCAGGACGAAATGCCCCAAATTTGACCTTTATTCGCTCGAAATTAACCCTTTTTTGCAAACTAGCCCTCGTACAGGTCCGGAAATCTATATCTAAATCTACGAAATGCGCTAGATGTGATAATCAGTTTACATGATGCACGATGGAAACGCGAAACCGTAAATCGCCAGAAATCGATGAAATTCGCTCGAAATGAACGCTTTCTCGCAAACCTTCACGCGTACAGGCCAGGGGACGACATATGGGCCCGAAGACGATGAATTGCGCCAGATTTGATCTATAGTATGCGAGATACGCGAAGGAAAGGCGAAATCGACGAAAATCGCCCGAAATCGATTAAATGCGCTCGAAATGAACGCTGTCTCGCAAACCTGCACGCGGGCAGGCCCGGGAATGACGTATAGATCCTAAAGCGACGAAAGGCGCCAGATTTAACTATTAGTTGGCTATGGAAATACGCCATATTTGACCAATAGCGACATGCACGAAGGAAACGCGAAATCAACGTAAATCGCAAGAAATCGACGAAATTCACTCGAAATGAACGCTTCCTCGCAAGCTTTCACGCGTACAGGTCCGGGAACGACGTATAGGCCATGAAACGATGAAATATGTGTCAAAATCAGACAATCAACTCGGTCCTCGTGCCACAACCTTCGTACTTGGCTCTCGTGCCACGACTGTCCTTTCATCCCTTACTTCCTAAGAATGTAAACTCATGCACGCCGACATCTGGCACCCAGCTTCCCACACTTTCACAATCACATTCTCTCCCTCTAAGAACTAACTTAACGTCTCTACACTTAAGTGTCCCTAGACTTAGCACTAAACACAGTACTCGCGCACTGAACGCACTTAATACCGATAACGCACTTTTGCTTCTCCGATCCCACATATGCTAGATTTTACCATTGGATTGCGAGATGCACGAAGGAAACGAAAAATTGACGTAAATAGCCCGAAATCGATTAAATTTACTCAAATTGAGCACGCGTACAGACCTGAGAACGAGGTATAGGCCCTAAAACAACGACATGGGCCAGATTTGATGATTAGTTTTCAAAATGCTCAAAGGAAACGCAAAATCGAGGAAATTGACTCAAAATTAAATCTTTCTCGCCAACTAGCACGCGTACAGGCCCGGGAACGATATATAAATCCTATAATGACGAAATCCGCCGGACCTGCGAAAAACGAGGGAATTTGTGCTATTTTCGGTTAGAAATGTTGAAACACGTACGCAAACCGCGACGCTAACGCCGCGTGTGGGACAAATTTGGTAATTTCACCACTGGCTTGGTGATTGCACACGTAATTTCGCATGTGTGGCATGCATAGCTCTACTTCTAACACTAAAAAACAAGAGTATTTGTTTAAACTATATGTACCATATCACGGCCAAAAAAATAAAATAAATAATAGAAATTAAAATCATGATGTAACCTTTATTTGTGAAGATACCCTTCAAAGGGATATAAATTAATATTTGTGAGATTTGTATTCATACCCCAAGAAGAAAATAATTTCTTTTGAAAATTACACTTGCATTTGTTAATTTAATTGTGAGCACCATGCGACCATACTAAATCGTGGCGATTTTATAACCATGACTAAATAAATTATCCTTCTGTTTTTTATTAAACAAATCAACAATAATACCAATATTTGCATCAATTACAAACAGAAATCAGAATATATTGATTAACGTTAACCATCCATCCATTCTGTAAGATAAGTGCAAACTTTCGGAGTAACTAAACCAGCATCTGCACATCGATTTGCAATGTGGCAAATCCCACAAGTGCTCTTGACCAAACCAGGCGCTGGCAAAAGGGGACTGATGGCTCTATATAAATTTAAACTGTTTGAATTAATAATTCTCTCTGCCTTATTGTCCAAAACTACAGTATACAATATACTCTCCATGTCTTCGACTGTTAAAGCAACCTTACTAACTCCCAAGTCAGAAATATATTTGTGAACATCACTTGCAGTGGCATAACTTCTATTCCTTATTAGCACAGGGCCGCCACCTTGGCCAACTGCATTCTCCCATCTCTCTACCAAAAATCTGTGGCATTGTTGATTGAGAACATCAACAAACTCTGATTCAAAATCTTGGTCCTGATACCAGGCTCCACCAGTTACAGAACTATCAGGCTCAAGTTCATATAACATGTAAACTTTCTTCTTACTTGCCTATAAATAAATGATCAGCATAAAATTATCTTGGTGTCATATGTTAAACTTACTGAAACTGATTTGACTGCTTTAATAATTTTCTTGGTTTCTAAACTCTTTAAAACTTTGTTAAGTTGTGTCATATTCAAGTTTGATTTGAATCTGATATCCCTAATCCATATGCCTTTATTGTCAGCCTCTTCGATAATCTTGAATACAATCCTTTCTTCATTATCGGAGCCTTTGACAGTTGTTTTCTGATTTGGATCTTTGTATTTATATAGCAGTTCATTCTGATCTTTAAACAGTTCGAAGGCACTGCAAGATAAATTACATAAACATATTGGGCAATATTAAAATCTAATTGTTTTATTTTAACTAACTTGTTTTTGAGGAGTTTATTCATAACCTTTGTCCATACTTTCGGTTGGACTGTTGGAAAAAGTTCTTGAATTAAAGTATTGGAAATTCCGGCCGGAATATCTTTCCCAGCACTCAAGATCTTCTCTTCGATTTGCTCTTCGGTTATATCCGCCATAATATGCAAATAGTAATCTTCTTCAAGCAAGTAATAAAAAATAACGCAAACAACGTGAGCGACGTGAGCGACCCTCAAATTCGATTAATCGAAAATCTGGGCGGTCGGATTCGATTAATTGTGACGTTAGCGCGCGGTTCTCAAAAAAGTCGCATGCTGTTTTTCTTACATAGAAGAAATGGCGCTGGCATTCGTATGCGTATGCGAATTTCGTACGCGGATTGATATGACTTTACACGTCTAGCGTATATTTCTAAATAGGCCTTGATGATACGCATGAGGATTTAATAGTTCGAACCAAAATGACAAATGTGTAAAACCGACAGGCCATGCTCCGCTAGACCAATAGCAATGCAGCAAAATGTAAAATTCGCATGCGATTCGTTACCAGTGCCTATACGGTTTTACGGGCAATTTTAAATTATTTCCTGGGTGTAACCGATGTAACCCATGTAACCAGCGGCTATCAGCTTCATAGAGAAAAGTTCGGACAGAAAATCGACACATCTGGCCTGCAATTTACTACTTTTCGGTTAACATTTCATGGCGAATTTACTGCCGAAAATCTGGTATTTTCACACGTGTAAAATCACGTGTGTAATCACCAGCCGGTGGTGAAATCACACTATTTTGTATTAGCGTAAAGTGCCGCACGGCGCTAGCGTCGCGAGTCGCGCGCAATTTGATTGTTCCTAAGGAAAAAATAACGCGTGCAGCTGGCTCCTTAACATAAACGACAAAAAGCTCTTCGTAGCCGACGGTTCCCGCAATACGACAGTAATCAGCTGGTCCAGCGATACCTGAAGGCCCCGGAACAGCGGCAACTTCCACTCGCATCTCACGCTCAAATCTCAAAATTGTATTGTATAATGCATAATTGCGAAGTCCGATATTAAAATTTTGTTCTTCCGCCATTTAATAATTCACGTAAACTTTACGTTGTAAACAATTCTAAAAGCCGTACGTGCTATTTTCCATAGATAAATACGTATAAGATACTTGACTCCCCGGGCCGATTTGGTCCCGCTAAAATAGTTCAAAGTTTTTACGGTTTTCACGGTTTTCACTCTGTTTTCATGGTTTTCATCATAGATAAATACATACACTGTATTTATCTATGGTTTTCATCTCTGTTTTTCACCTTCATTAATTTTGCGCCCCTGAAATTAAGGTACAGTATTTTCAACGTTNTTATATAAAGAAAAGAAAAGAAAAAGAAAAGGACACTCAAACAAGTATAGAGCTGGAAGGTTAGCGAGGAAGAACAGAATGGAAAGCATTCCTGAAAAGACAGAAGTGAGGAAGAAGAAATCCGACATCCGTTAAGGGTAAAAGGATCTGATTGTGAGATTATATATAGTTATATTGAAGTACTGAAGTTAGTAATCTATGAGACACTGTTAACATGCTGACGCTGTGTTTGCAACGCATAGAGCGGAGCAGCGCGAATTGTTGCGCCGTCTTCTGTATCACTTTCCGACCAGTACGGACGTATTGGGATTTATGCCAAATAAATTTACGTTAAAATTGTCACCAATCTTGGCAATAAACTTAACTATACATGTATATATTCAAACATTGTAACATTCATAATGTAAATAAACCTAAAATAAACGTCAAATAAAGAATGCATTTAATCAAAAGGTGATATAAAATTATATAACTGCGTATAACTAAATATGAGAGTCAATCAGAAATATATCCATCATCCTTTACGCAGTTGTGTACATGCAACCTACGCAACCTACACTACGAGTGCGCGCTCTACAAATTTTTATGGGAAACCAGTCAACGTTTTTTAACATTGAGTAATGGAGTAACGCATCTGAAATGTATATGCTAGATATGCTATTTTCGTTTAAGAATATTGAAACACGCGCGCGAATCACGACACTAGCGCCGCACAAATTTAGTGATTTCACCACTGGCTTGGTGATTGCACATTTCATTTCGTCGATTTCATCCATTTCATCTGTGTAGAAACCGTAGAAACGGTGGAAACCGTGGAAACGGTGGAAACATCAGAAATTCCCCCGTTTTTCGCTAGTAAATTCAGCTTGAACTGTCAACTGAAAAGTAGTAAATCGCAGGCCATATGAAACGAAAGAGAGAATTTTCGTCTCTATTATTCTTTGCAATTTAATTTTAATATTACTAAAACAATTAAATTGAGAATCTGGATCCACCGATTTTCACTTCACACATCAAATGTTAGCTGTTATCGGTGTTTTTCTAGTGTTTCATAACGCGTTGTCATGAAAATTGGCTACACTGTTTCTCAGGGTCAAATCTAGTAATTTCCACTAAAATTAGTCACCCATAAAGTTACTGTCTCGTGCGCGATTCTGGAATAGTCTCTGGTTGAAAATCGTTCAATAAATAAATCGAAATAATGTTTCCAGGGCGTGCTCCATTGATTGTTCTCAGTAAGTTTCGATAATTTTTCGTGCTCCGCACCTGACTGACCAATATTTCTACGTTTTAGGCCAGAACACCAAGCGCGAGTCGGGCCGGAAAGTTCAGCTGGAAAACATAAATGCCGGAAAGGTAAAAACCACGTGCACTTTATAATTCACAATTAATTACAAATATAACAGCATAGTTAGGTACTCTATGATTAGTACCGTCAGAAAGTGATAACGATGATTTAGATTTGTGTTAATTTAGTAGTTTAATCATGAATGCTTGTTTAGAGGTTAGGTTGGAGAATGGAACCTCCCTAATTATTATATTTGTCTTTTGCAGCAAATTGCTGATGTTATTCGAACATGCCTGGGCCCACAAGCCATGCTGAAGATGTTGATGGACCCCATGGGGGGTATTGTCATGACCAATGATGGCAATGCAATCCTGCGTGAAATCACTGTGCAGCACCCAGCAGCAAAGAGCATGATTGAAATCGCTCGTACTCAGGATGAGGAAGTTGGAGATGGCACCACTTCAGTCATTGTATTGGCTGGGGAAATGTTAGCAGCTGCTGAACAGTTTTTGGAGCAACAAATGCACCCTACAGTCATTATCCGCCACTACAAGCAAGCCCTGGAAGACATGGTCACTCTCTTGGAAGGTCCTCTCAGCATTCCAATCAACAAAGATGACAAAAACGCATTTGCCAATGTTGTCAAGGGTTGCATTGGCACTAAGTTCATTGGCAAATGGGCGGATTTAGCTGTCAACATTGCTCTGGAGGCTGTGAATACAGTGATGCTGGTAGAAAACGGCCGCACGGAAGTCGACATCAAGCGGTATGCCAAAGTGGAGAAGATTCCAGGTGGTTCTATTGAAGAATCTCAAATTCTGCGCGGCGTGATGGTCAACAAGGACGTGACTCATCCTAAGATGAAGCGCCACATCGAAAACCCCCGCATCATTCTTCTCGATTGTTCTTTGGAGTACAAGAAGGGCGAGTCGCAGACGAACGTTGAGATTTCCGGCGAGGCTGATTTCACTAAAATGTTGCAACTTGAGGAGGAACATGTTAGGAAACAATGTGAGGAGATCATCGCATTGAAACCAGACTTAGTCTTCACTGAGAAGGGCATCAGCGACTTGGCTCAGCACTTCCTGCTTAAAGCTGGAATTACTGCTATCAGACGTGTGAGGAAGTCCGACAACAACCGCATCGCTCGGGCTTGCGGGGCAACCGTCGTAAACCGCACCGAAGAACTGCAGGAGTCCGACGTGGGTATCGGCTGTGGCTTATTCGAAGTGAAGAAACTCGGCGATGAGTACTTCACTTACATCACCGAATGCAAGGATCCAAAAGCTTGCACAATTTTGTTGCGTGGTGCGAGCAAGGACATCCTGAACGAAATCGAGCGTAATTTACAGGATGCCCTGCAAGTCGCCAGGAACATCGTTCTTTCCCCCAGGCTGGTCCCAGGCGGCGGAGCAATCGAAATGGCTTTGTCGCAGCACTTAGTCAGGAAGGCCACTCACGGCCCTTATAGGGCAATCGCGCATGCGTTGGAGATCATTCCCCGAACTCTTGCGCAAAACTGTGGCGCTAATACAATCAGAACCCTCACTGCCTTAAGAGCTAAGCATGCCGCGCACACTGATACAGCCAAGCCTTGCACCTGGGGCATTGACGGAGAGTCTGGCGAGCTTTTGGAGCAAAACGAAACAATCGGCGTGTGGGAACCGTTGGCGGTTAAATTGCAGACCTACAAAACTGCCGTTGAGACTGCCGTGCTTCTGCTGCGCATTGATGACATCGTGTCTGGATCAAAGAAGAAGGGAGGCAATGAACCACCCAAGCCTTCCGAGATGGCACAGATGCAGGAGTAACAAGAGACGAAATGAAAAAGATGCATTTTTAATATTTAATCACACGTCTTGTACTAACGCGCATTACACAATTCACTCGAAATGAAAAACATTAAAAAATTGTACGTTACTTTCTTCATGGCTTAATTGTATTCTATCATCTAGTTTTTCATAATAAAGTTGTAACAAACTAGGTAATTTTTACGAATACCGTAAATGCCGCATTCGTTCCGTCCCGCGATCCTTATAACCACTGAACCGTATAAGCGGGATTTACATTTCATGCATATTTCACCAGACGTACTGTAGGGTTTTCGACGATGAAGTGAAGATGGTTCAGTTCCTGCTTACCCATGTATCGCAGAATAATTCCTAATAACTCTTAAACAATTAATGGAAACATTTTTTTTTCGATAAAAATAAAATACAATAATAAATGAAAAGGCACATGGACTTTCAAATTTCTAGAACGAAAAATGTGAAAGTCTTCCTATCTCGATAAAAGGTGCGGTCTCCAAGACTATACCGCAGCCGTGTTACGAAGAACCAAATGGTTGAGAAGGAGAGGTCTCCAGAATTGGCTTCTCAAGAGTCTAGGGAGTAGACCTTTATAGCAATAACGGAAAATACATAATTGAAGAAATTGTTATATTTGATTAGAGGCAGTGGAAATTTTAATAAAGATAAAATCCTAGTTACTTATTGCTCAAAATCAGTCGAATAGGACGTAATAATTATTTGGAGCTTCGTTGCTTGCCCAAAGGTATTCAATACTTCATAATGTCTGTTGATTTGAAGTCAAAATAGCATGTGTCCAACACGTGTTTCGATGAATATTTTATAGTTATTCAACACGCACACCGCCTCCTATCGCGTATTGTCGATATCCAGATACTTCAGGGTGGCAAATTATGTAACAAATTATGTTATTCAACATTCCGCTCACATTAACCAGAACTTTAAAATATTTAGAGTTACACGGAAAAGTTTTAGCAAACATCTACATACATTTCTCGTCCAAAATTAATAACAATGGGAAACGTTTTCAGGCAAAGTTTCGATCATCAATTACCAATAACTCATTACTGTGGCAACTTCCTATGTAGTATGTATTTGCTTGCAAAGTGCTGATGAGAAGTTTTTCTTTCGAAAGAAAGCCTACTCGCTTTGAATAAGAGCAAGTGCAGCGAATTAATTGATCAAACTCTCTGTAAAGTTAGTTGTCATTTAGGAACGAACACCTAACGAATTATTGTGTAATCGGAAAATATGTAATGCATTTGTACTATATGTCCGTCAATCTATGAATAATATTGTGAATTTATAAAATAATCACGAAAGCGGATGCGTGAAGTGCCACCCGAACGGGGCGGTCGCGAGAGGGATGAACACGCGGTGCGCCGCTCCCTAGCGAAGAGGCCGCACTAAATAAGGCCGGAGAAAATCAATATACCATTTCATTACATGCGTCTCTCGTGCGGCACTCCGCTGCTCTCGCAGCCGCCTCCGTTCGCGGCCGAGAACACTCCGGCAGTGACGGAAAACATGTGACCCCTAGCGCACCGCAAACGCCGCCGCAGCCGATCGTAGACTGCGAGAATGCCGACGAAAATAAATTATCACGTCGTTTACGTGAGCGGTGAGTATGAACAAACAAAATTTCAAACAAACCAATTAACACTTCCGCCTGCTTTAAATCGTTTTCGGGGCGATGGATTCAACAGATGAAGATCCTAAATACAAAGCCCTAGAACTGAACGCACACGGACCGACGGTCAAAGGATGGCAGAGCGGAAAGAACTGCGAGTATCCGCAGGAGTTGATTTTGCAGCTGGAAAACAGGGCGTCACTTAGCAAAATTCAAATGCTCATGCATCAATATTTAATTCGTGAGAATAACCGTCGACCATTGTACAGCTCTCTTCATTAACTATTCAATTGCAGCGTCGAAAATTGAATTGTTTTCGAGCAACGAAGACACCAATATGGTCACCGACGTGGCGTGCATTGTTTGGGATTATTTAGGATATATTACTTTGTCGGACAACCAAAGCACGGGTTTTAAGAGTCGCGAATTGAAATCAGCAAATGTGCCAAAAACTTTAGCGTCTTTTGTTAAACTACGTATTGGGGAAAATCATACTAATACTTATAACATACATAATCAGGTTTGTTTCATTTCATTATATTTATTAGCGAATAATTTCGTCTCCTGTAGATTACTTCGTGTAGTAATCAAATTTAAATCAATACCAACACTTTAAACAAATTGTAGGTCAGTCTGATAGCCATCAATGTATTGGGAATAGAAAAGGAGAACCAAAGTAAACAGTTTGATGAAATGGATGCAAAATGTGCAAACAAATTGGAGGCAATTTTAAACGACCCCGAGTACTTTTCGCCATTCGACGACCTCGCCTTCGACATGTACGTCGACGTAGACGTTGCGAAAATTATCAGAGAAATGGAACTAAAGAAACACATCGCAGTGATCAGTAAGTGGAAAACAAATCTCTTTGTAAAAGTTTGTTTGAACGATGCGGATGTTTCTAGGCGAACGGTTTGAGTATGCACGCAAATTGAAACTTGCGATGGAACATCTCCGAAGCGCCGGCGAGAAGTTGGGAAAATACGAATTGGAAAAAAAGCATGCGATTGAGATGGAAGATTACGAACGCGCGGGGATTAAGAAGAATCAGATGGACGATTTTCGCATGAGCGTTTATCAACAGCTCAACATCGAACAATTGCTCGAAGTGAAGAGTGTCTGCCCCAAGAATGACGAAGCAGATGACGCGACTGATAAGCTCTCCCCGATATTAAAAACATCGGAGAGTAAATGTCAGACCCCTGGAGGGGCTCAACATATTTACCATGCGCCTCCATCGCCTTTGCATAAGATGCAGAGTCCCAAATCGGCGTCTCCATCGATAGGCAGCCCGACGGGTCTGCAACAACGCGGATCGTTCCGCAGAAGAAACAAATCCGCTGGGTCGATCGTCAAGTCCACCTACGAGCAGTACGAGGACAAACCCCTGCCGACTCTGAGGCAGTGAGTTTCATCATTTTTACAACCAAATCTTTTCACAGCGTCGCATTTGGGAATTATATTGTGGCTCTAATAAAACCAGACTTTCTTGCAGTTCGGCCACGAACGAATTCCTGCGTGACTGCCAACTGGAAATGGAGCATCGGACGACGTCGAAGTTGACTGAACGCGAGCGCAAGCAGGCGGCGTTGCCCATTTTGGTATTCGGTGCAGACATCGTTGAGAAATTCTATTCCAAGCATTATCTTGATAAAGAAGAGGGATTGAACCGACTGCGGGACGAATTGTTATCCTACGATAACACGCGCATGCATACGGCGAATAAGACGGGACGCGCCGCCATCTTCCTGCTGCATCGGGCGTTGCGAGACAAAGTTTTTAGCGTTTACAATTTGGCGAACGAAGTTATCCGATTGTATTTTGTGCAATACGTTCCGGGAAGGTAAAATTTATCGTCCTCGTAAAACTCTTTGCTAATGTGCGCCATGTGGTTTTCAATTTGACAGAGTATCGCCCGCAGAAGTCTCGAGGAGCGTTGACAAGTTACTTCCGGAGTTATTGACGAAATCAGGAGATACCAGCGCGCGTATTCATCACATGGCTGTCCACACTATTCTCACGATGGCCGATTGTAAAAATGTGAGGTATGAACATCACGTACACCCGAATCGATTTTATTCCTGCAACTGTTTTTACCGATATTGGAAACTTTCAGAGAGCTACATATTATTCCAGTCCATTTAAGTCGTCCTATTATTAGTAGTACACATCCGCGCTTGGCTCTGAGCCGTGCAGAAATGGTCGAACAATTGATCATCAGCCAAGGGATTTCCACAGATAAACAGAGGTAAACAACACACTCCATTTTACTGATATTATAAAGACGGTTTCTTCCCTAGCGGTCTAACATGTCGCACTTTATCCGAATTTGGATCAAGTGGTCTGCATCATCCTGCCGAAGCCGTGCGCAAAGTGGCGGAAAGAATCCTTGTTTTGGTCTATAAAGTCAATCCTCGTTTAGTTCGTAAACAACTGCCGCCGGACGATGACATAACTCGACGGAACTTGTTATACAGACAATTGTTCCATGAGTTTGATAAAATTGATTTACAAGTAAGTATTCTCACCGACGCTAAATATTTTGTTATTATGTTAATGCACAACCACTCCTGAATTGCATTTAATGTATTGTTCCGTTCCACACCTTATAACCAACCAACCAATGGTGGATGCGCCACCATACACTAGAATGCGATAATTTATGAGCCGCGATTCGTTATGAAATTAAATTCGTGTTTCACAGCGTAAGAAGGAACTAATGGAACGCAATCGTGTGATACAAGGCAATGTGAACGACTCCATGAGTCCGGAACCTTGTTATAATGGGGGAATGAACAAATGCCAAAGCTCGATGAACATAGCTAGCCACAATAGCTCCGAATCGGAAAAGAACAACTACAGCCTAACGAAAAGCTTGAGTGGCGGAAATATAGTCAAAATCAATCACGCAAATGAGGAAAAGAATAGTGGGAGTGGCATTTCAACGCCGAGTAATGGTTCCAAGGAAGATGAAGATAAGTAAGAACATTATGCGTCTCTATCTCTAGCAACTTTTTCAAGTCATAAGCAACCAAAACTGTGTGCATGTATCAATAATTATTATCCTTATATACGTAGGCACTGTATTTTTTGCGGACAATCGGAGGTGGCAATTTTCGCAGTGAGCAATTCGATGAACTCGCATTACTGGCGTTCGTGTCCAATGCTCGTCCGATGTGCCGAGTGCAGTCAAGTGGTCGAAGTGGCCGCATTGACTGACCACGTTCTCATCGACTGCGAGCATCGCGAGAATTACACGCAATGTGCACAATGCACCGAACCAGTGCGACTAGATGAATTGCAAGAGCACGAACTATGTTGTACAGGTCCGCATTCCCCTTCCAACATAACCTACGATATAACCTAAAATATATGTTATGATTCTAGAAGTTATGGAGGGCTGTAACAGATGCCCGCTGTGCCACGAAAACCTAGAGGACGAAGAGTTCGTCTGGAAGAAGCACCTGATGGGCGAACGACCGTGCGGTAAAAATTCAAGAATCAAAACGACGATTACGAAGCAAGTCAAAATTAAAATTTAATCGTGCAGATTTTAAACATCGCAAATTTTTATATCCGCATTAAACAATTATCTCGATTCTTTTGCAATTACTATAAATCTATTTTGTATACCGTAACGTCGCACTAATTGACCGTTAAATCATACAAGGTATATCGCAACCTAAAGACGTCCACAAGAGATTAAGTCGAGACTATCTAATAGTTGATCTAGGTGAGTAGCCTTACATTTTTGGCGCATTGCTTAAAACGTTCATAGTTTACTTGATGTACTTTTAAAAATGCCATTACTTACTTTAGATAGCTCCAAATGTTTTCGAACTTAATTAAAACCAGGATCATTTCTCTAGACAAAAAAAATAGTCTCATAGGTAGTTAGTAATCATTTATTATTGTTGTCGCCAGTTTAATATTACCAAGTTATAAAATAAATTCTTTACTCACTTACTAATTAGTGTTGGGTTTATGCGAATTACTTGTAGAATCATCACTTCCTTCAGTTTTTATATCAATATCATTTGAGTCATTTTTTACCCCAATATCGCTTGCTTCAGTTTTTACCTCAGCATCGTTTTGTTCTGTTTTTACCTTATTATCATTGTTAGTTTGGAACTTGTTTTTATCTACGAATAAAATACAACCAATAAAGCAATAAATTACCAAATCGGGTCGATAATTTGCACTTACCGAACTTAGACACGTCCTCGCCTAACAATCGCAGTAAATGAATGGTGCCACACTGTGCCATGTAAACACGCAGTGATTGCGTGCCTCTCCATCCGCTTAAATGCAACACAAACTTGTCATTATCGCCCGATCCATTATTTTCGGTATAAATCAATACGCAACTGCCGCCATCGAAGTCCTTGCATTGTTCTTGAATCCCCGCCGAGAGTTCCTCAATTTTCGGCGATTTCTCAGGGTTGTCGTTGAGTAATAGCGTGACTAAGTCGTCTTTCGGAATCCTCACCTTTCTACTATCGCCGATCACCGGGAATATGCTTTCCAGGCCGTCTTGTGCAATGCGGAAAGCACACTTCTTCATATTTTTATTATCAGTGCGAACGAATAACTTCACGCCGGTATTGATAAAGCGTATAGTTCCTTGATTACTTACAATCAAGTCCC
>JARRAA010020945.1:0-35573 GCA_030557295.1 Ecitodaemon sp. MM-2014 | reverse complement strand
CATAATTAATTAACCCTTCGCTCACCTGCGTCTCCGTGACGTTGAGGAGCTTGGCCATCTCGGAGCGCTCGCTGCTGCTCAGGTACTTTTTCATTTCGAATTGCTTCTCCAGCTCGAAGATTTGCCTGCCGGTGAACGTCGTGCGCGCCTTTTTCTTCTTCGACTTGGAGTCGGCGTCCTCCGTATCTACAGGTAGGAGCGACGCGGCTGTCGTGCCGGTGACCGCCGCCGCCGACGATGTTTTCGCGTCTATCGATTCTCGCGGTCGTTTTCTTGTTTTCCTCGTGGAATCTTACAGAAAACATCATTAGTTCGGCCGATTTGAATTTCACCGAACTGTCGGGAGCCTCGTAAACACTCGGCAGCCAAAAACAGGAAGAGGTTATGCGGTTTTTCGAAGTTGCGGGAGCGAAGACAAAACAGTTTTCGACGCAATTGCGTCGCGGAGCTTACCTTTGTCCGCTTTCGTTCGCGCTCGGTTGTTGCACTTGATCGACAGATTGAGCGGTTCGTTTAACTCCACTTTCAAGGCGTCCGCGCCGAAGTCGCTCACCACGGTCATCCTGCCGTCGGCGGCGTCGTCCGGTTCACTTAAGTTATCACTCAGGCCGAGAATGTTCTCGATGTAGTGCGGGGTGGGTCTGGCGTTCAGCTTGCGGTACACATGCTCGTGCCAGGAGAGCGTGCGTCCCGAGAAGAGCGTCGGATGCGCGCCCTCGGCGCTCTCGCGGTCCGAGTCGCAGTTGGCGGCGGGACTCCGAGCGCTGGCGAAGCGGTCGCCGATCAGGTCGGCGCTGAACGTCTCGCTCTCGGACACCGCCGACATCGCTGTGGAGGCAACATCGGTTGGACCCCGAATCCGGCGAGCGCGATTCGCGTGCCGCCGACCGCGCGCGCGTCTCGTCGCGAAGTGGCGCAAAGCGGGAGCAATTACGGGCGCACCGAACGTCCGGTAATCTATATTGCGGTATGACACTCGTCCGGTGATACGTACGCGCGCACGCCGCACTCAAACTGGCGCGCCGACGACGCGCTCGCTCGACCGAGAGGCGGTGGATACAATTAGTCGCTTCATTATTCGAAGACCGAACCGAACGCGAGCGCGGGCGAGCGTCGAACGCCGCTCGGCGCACATGCCGCGCGCGCCGCGACTTTGGGGAGAGATCACGCGCCGCCGGGAAAGCCGGGGAAAGCCGCCCGAGCGCACGCGAGCCGGTACGAGTTCGGCGGCGGGGGGGGGTGCGGCGCCGCCACGCGCGCCGCCGCCTGCCGCCTCGCTGGCGGCGGCGCACAATGCTTGCCGAGAGGTGTAAACACAACGTTAACTGACAATGGCAACGATTTTTCAATTGCGACACTTTCGCTTCGTCTCACCGCGCCGGATCTCGCCGTTTAAATTGCGAACGCATAATGTCTCTTTCTAAACAGGTTTTTATTTGTAAACATGACTATTATTAAACGAGTAATGAAATATCTAGAATTTATTCAGCCAGGAATTCAAAATTGTTATGAAGTGTTTTAAATCTATAATTTTTAACGTTTTCCAAAGTTAGTTTGTAATATTCGTTGATACTATTAGAAAAGCAATCGATTGATGAAAAGTTGATCAAGATCGGACCACAATATCCTAAGATATAGAAGGATAAATAAATGATATTAGTTTATTCAAAATTAGACTACAAAATTTTATTTATTTAGATTAGATTGCTGAAAAGTAGGACAAATGTGTAATTCTCAACTACCTCCAAAATTATTATGTGATATCCCTTAGAACTATTAGGGAGCGTATTTCAATTGTTTTTCAATGACAAAAACACCAAAATTGCAAGTAAGAAGGGTAATTAAATTCAGTTGAAAAAAAAGGGAAATACAAAATGGAATATTTCGAGTATCTCTAAACATATTTTAGAAAATCGCTAGGACTTGTTACAAATTTACTTTGTTATAAAATGATATTAGTTTGCTCGATCGTTTGGACGATAATAACACATATAAATTTGTATTTAGGTTAAATTGTTGAAAAATGCGACGAATGTGTAATGCTGAACCTCTTTCAGAATTATTATGTTCTAGCAAATGAATTTCATATGCTATTCATTGGCGAAACTTTGGTCAAAATCGGTCCACAAAATCCTAAGGTATGGTCAGGTCCTAAGAATGTTCAGAAATAAATATGTTAGCGGCCAACGCCGACAATGGCGCACGATGATGCTCGTTTCTGTGTCGCACACTAATAGCAATAATACCAGCTAAACACACTAAACAACAAGCAAAGGCTGAAGCTGAAGACGCGATGCACATGCAACGGGGGCTGGCAGACGAGTGTTCCTCGTCTGCATGCTCCTGTCACTCCCGAAGTCCGATCGCTAACCACTTAAGTCCGTCTTGATTAGGTGGCGTTGGTGGTGTTCCACCGTCTCCGAGTTAACAAATATATAAATAATTGAGCCACATATTCTGTGTATGCCGAAAATGGTGTTTATCCAATAATAAGGGAAAAGTGGGCAATTACGTTTAGGAAAATTTGTAATGATGCTGGTAATATGGCTAAGGGAAACTGAGGTCATAATGACACCATACTTTATGAAAATAACATTTATAATACATCTTTCGTCGTAAAATATAATTTTCCTAATAAATTCCTAATTAATCCTCGTGTTTTTTAAACAAAATTTTCAATTAGTAAAATACATGTCATCGACAGAAGTGCAAATAAAATTTTCCATCGCCTCGTGCGTTTTCAAATAAATGTAATTTCCTAAAATATAATCTGCCCCCGGTCCCGATAAATAAAATAAAAGCCCACCCGATTTATCACAGTGTCGAACAACAAACGCGACGTAACGCCGCCAATATTTCGCGTCCCGCGGAGCGATTATCTCGCGCGTCGTTTTTAATCAAATAGAAATCAGAGCGTATTTTTCACGCCGCGCTGGCCCGCGTCGCCTTGGCGGCGGGCGCCCCCGGGCGGATTCGTCGAATATGTACCGGTTGTCACTTTTTGTCGTCATAATTCACTGCTTTTTCGGCGCGGCGCGGCGGCTTTTGTTCGCGACCGCACTTAGGCGCTCGCGACACTGAAAAAGCGAATGCGTTTGACGCGCGCTTCCCGCACGCTTTGACGCGCGCCCGACACCTACGCCGCCCTCGCGCGCGCCACCCCGTCCGACCGCCAGACTGCAGGCGGCGGCGCCGCCGACGCCGACACGCTCGGCGCGCGCGATCTAATCAATCAATATTAACGCAATTCATTTAACACCATTTATTAAAATGGCGAGTCGTCGCGTCAAGCCGCCCCCGGGCGGCCCGGGGGCCGCTCGCGCGCCGACGCTCGTTTTTTTTTTACTTTACAAGATTAATTCATTACGCAAAGTTTCAATCGGCGAGTTAATACACGGGGGGATTTCGCCGACGCGCGCTCGGATATACCTAGGACGCCAGGCAGCGCCCGGGGCTGCGGGGAGGGAGGCGCGGGCTGGCACATCCGCTCGGCAAAGCAGGGATGAAAAATGAGCGCCGGTCCGCAGGGTGAAAATTGTAACGTGCACCATGTGGTTTTAATTCGATGTAATATTTTCTGGAATATTGTCGTTTGTCAGTGTTTTATTGCTTTTTTCAATATGCGCATTGAATATGAACACGAACGCATCGTGTACGCGTCCAGGGGCGAGCGGTGGGGGTGCGAGAATCCTTTCGCGTTCGAGAAGAAGGCGCTTCATTTATTTTTTCATTAATACCTTGTTATGCTCCCCGTAATCTCCTTATTTTTCTCGTCGCGCGCGCCTAATTTCCCCGCGCGCTTTTTCTTCCGCTGCCGCACGCTTTTAATCCTTTTCTCCCGACGCATTATATTCCGATGACATTTCCTTTGTCTCGATAATCCCATTAGTATGCCAGGAGCGGGAAAACGAGCGCGCCGAGCCGAGTAGGTGGGAAGAAGGCGGTAGGTGGTGGTGGTAGGGATGGATATTCCCCGCCGCCGCGGGCGTAATCCTCGGTTGAGTCCGCATCCGTCGGAACGAAAGATCAACTGGGGAGGTCGGTTGCGCTTGTTCCGGCGCACCGACAACGCATGGACCTCTGGACCGTGGCAAGAGTCAATAGCATAGTTAAGAGGCTAGAAACTGGGGATGGGGGATGGAAACGAGAGGTGGAACACGGCACGTTCCTTCGGGGCAACAGGTAACTCTTCCTTACGGAGAGGAATTTCCCGTGCCCGCCCGCGTCCGCGAATTAATGCAATTATTCCCGCCCGCGCGGCCGCTGTTTTGTTTCGTTCATTAGATTGGATTAAAATGGACAACTAACCAGGTGAAAGCCAGACGGAAGCCAAACCAAAGCCTGGTCCGCGGCCGCGCGTATCCATTGGGGAGATACTCGTATAATGTTATTATAAAGATAACGGCATCATAAATGCCCGGGATTAGCTTGTCCGTGAGCCGGGAGCCGGGAACCGGGAGGGATTGTCTGGCGAATATTGCGAAAAGTATGATGACGATGACGTGACCGTTTTTTAGATTAAACGCACGATTTGAGGGCGGTCTCCTCGTCGGGAACATGCCCCGCTGATGCGGAGCAGCTTTTGAGGGTTAATTCAGCCGGGAGGTTAACTTATTCAGGGGTAGTTTAAGTAACAGTATTAAATTTCACCTTCGAACAATCGAGACAAATAAAAATGGAAGATTGCCCCCTCCCGTCTGCGACGCGCCGCCGCCGCGATTGTTTTCCTTCCGCGCTATTGCCGGCCGAATAATAAGATAAACACCTGCCCCCTGTGTGCGCGCCTGGGGTGGAAGTTCGCGGGTCGGTTTCGGGGCGGGTTATGAGGTCTCGCCGCACTACCCAGAGCGATGTTTTAGTTCTGTCGAGTTTAGTTTATGAAAACCTGAACCCACCCAAAGAACGGGAAGAAAACAAAGGACGCGACGCGGCGGCGGCGGCGGCGCGCCGTCCAGAGGCTCGGAAGTTAGGGGGGACGCGACGGCGACTAACCTGAGGGCGCAAACTGTTTACGTTCGCCGTCGCCGGGATGCGGCGCCGCGGAGCTGCGGAATCTATGCGCTGAAAGTTGAGGAGCGGGAACATATCTAAAGAAAATAGCCCTCGGGCAAAACTACGAAGGGCGCCGCGCCGGAGGGTGGGCAGAGGCGGTGCGCGCGGAGCCGTCGCGTCGAGGAGAATAAGGGATAGGGGATTTCGCTGTAGTGCGCGACGCAGGATGGGGAAGCGCCGGCAAGATGGGGGAGCGAAAAGGAGGCAGCGGCGGGAGGAATAGGAAAGTTGCGGGAATTTGAATATTGTGGGATATCAGAGGATCAGACTCGGGACATCATAGGATGTGGGACGCGGGGACAATGGCGGATATTATTGGGTGGAGATTCGGGCGCGCGGGATGGGGTGGTGGTCTAACGTTTAGAACAAGTGAATATTAGGTGCAACACTGCGCAAGGAGCCGGGCAGCTACATACTCGTAGCGTGGAGTTTTATTTCGAGGAAACATCCACGCGCTCGTGTTGTGAAAGGTTGGGAGGTTTTTCCAAGCGATTGCCTCGTATTTACAGTCGGAGGAAATGGATTTAGGTTCCAAGGTTTATCCAGAAAATGCAGTTTTCTTTGAGAATTTGGTTGAAGAAGATTCATCTCTAAAAATACAATTTACCTTGGTCAGTTTTTGATAATATTTCTTACTTTGCTGCAATACATCCCAAATGTGTTAGTCCTCAGTGTTCCCTAGATCTATTATATCATTAGTAGTAATTAAACTAGTGAGCTAAAATCTGTGAAATATCTTCGCCGTCCTGCCTGGCTCTTTGGAGTAGTGGTTCCCAATCATAGTTCTCCCCAACGCTCCTTAGGCTTTAATAATAATTAACCGAATTGATATAGGTTTAGTTGGACCTCTGCAACATCCACCATAATATGTGATTATCTTTAAAGATTTTGGCTGAAAAAAAGATTCTTCTGCAAAAATACAATTTTCTTTGCTCATTTTTTTTGATAATGTTTCTTCTCTGAACCTGCACTTTGAAGCAATACTTCCCAAGAGGGTAGGTCCTTAATGCCTCCTAGATCTATTAAGTATCATTACCGTAATTTATCTTCTACGGCTCAAATATTTGAAATATCTTGATACAAAACTGCAACAGAGCAGTGGTTCCCAATCATTTTTCGCCCCAACACCCTCTAGGCTTCAATTTAACGAATTTAACGAAGAGATTATAAATAAAGACTTTGATTCAAGAAGATTCTTCTCTGAAAGTACCAACTCTATTGCTCATTTTTGATAATGTTTCTTCCCTGTGAAGCAATACTTCCCAAAATGTGTTGGACATCAATTTCTCCTAGATCTATTATTAAATATCATAGTAATTTAACTAGTGCGCTAAAATGTGTGAAATATGTTGGTATAAAACTGCCTGTCACTTTGGAGCAGCGGTTCCCAATCATCTTTATCCTCAACGCCCTCTAGGCTTTAATAACAATTTAACGAAGACATACAGGTTTAGTTGGAACTCTGCAACATCCACTAAAATATGTGATAGAATTATCGTAAAAAAATTGGTTGAAGATATACAATATCCTTTGCTCATTATTTGATAATGTTCCTCCTCTGGTTCATTCCCTTGAAGCAACACTGCCCAAAAGTGTAGGTCCTCAGTCCCCCTAGAATAGATCTAGCGTATCATTATCGCAATTTATCTTGTACGGCTCAAATGTTTGCAATATCTTGATATAAAATTGCCCGTTACTATGCAGCGGTGCTTCGCAATCGTCTTTGTCCTCAACGCCCTCTAGACGTTAATAACAATTTAAAGAATATGTGTCTTCTGTAAGATCTATTAAAGTATGTGATCCATTTTCATATACAACTGTATCGATATGCAACAACATCATGGTTGTCAACAAACGTAATCAATAACAACCTAAATAATATCTTAACTATAAACGTTTCGAATTCGACTCCACTCGACTCTCTCGTATATAACATACGCTTCCAAGTAATTTCCTTATCGTCCATTGAAAATGACGACAGATCAGCTCGCTTAACTATCCAACGCGGAAATGGGCATCGGCCGGCGATAAACCTATCACTTGGCGAACAGTTGCCGCGATTGTTTTCTCGGAGGCGATAAAGCCGAACCTCTCGAATGCGCGCATCGCTTAAAATATTTCAATCGCCGGCCGGCGACCGGAATCGAGACGCCGCCCCGCCGGCGATGCAGGCCACATGAATCATTGGCGTGCGCGCGCGCGCATATCGATATCAATACAAATGGAGCGCGGATAAGTGATTTAAGTGCGAGCGCGGAATGCGCGTCGCCGCCGTCCAACGCAAGCTGCCGAGCGGGCCGAGGAGAGGCTTTAACGAAGAAACCCTTTTAGCGTGGCGCTTTTAATAAGCACGAAATTCGGACGTTCGGACGAAATTAAGCGCTTCGTATCTCTGGCGAATTGATTCGGGGCGGTAACAAACAAAGAGCGCTGCACGCCAGGAGCAACAGATGGGTCTATTAATAAAGCCGCGGCTCTCCTTCGATCCGAATGGGAAGTCGTCGCGCAATGAATGCGCCGCTTCTTTGATTGCGTTTATTTTTAATTGAAAGCCCTACACGCCCGCGGCCATGCGGTCGTACGAATTATTTCGAGCGCGCGTTTCCGGTCCACGTTCATGGACACGAATCACAAAAATTATGTACGCATAACGTAAAGAATACAATTTGTAAGTCTAAGCGAATTAACTTGCTCTGGCTAATCAAGTAAGGGAAGGCTACCAATCGACACCAGAGTTTGATAGTATTTTTCGGTCTGAATTTGCCCCACAAACAAATTAATTTACATCAAAAAATCAAGTGGGATAGAGGCCAATCCCCTCATAACCTTTGAAGATTTGTTCATTCTCGATGTTGTTTAATCTATTGGGTCGAGTAATAAGTAATGACCGTTTAAACGAAACCCCTGTTTCGCCACGATTTGTATCGACAAACTGGTCGAACGGCGGCAGGGGAAATTATTGTTATATTTGATGAGGGACATTCCAAGTTTTAATAAAGAAAAGAACGCTGATTATTTATTACTCAGCCCAATACAATCAATTTTCTTTTTTTAATCTGTTTTTAGAATAACAATAAATGGACGATAATATGCCCATTACTTATTACCCTACCCGATACAAAGATATCAATGTACAAACAAAATGACACATGTGTATGGTAGTGTGTCGTTTTATTCGAACTTCCCTAACAACATTAAGTAATTCATATAGACAAGTAGGGAAGAGGTACAAAACAATACGCAATGATAGTAGTACGTTGTTTTTTTCGCATTTCCCCTACAAAACAATTGAGTATGTTTATATGCTCCTTGGCCTAATTTTTCTCCCAAACGAAACGAAAACAAAAAACAAAAATTTCCACCGAAATAAGAACGTTAGTTTTTTTTTATTCTTAATGAAAAATTAAGCATATAATTCGATCAGAAACTTTTTCCACTTTTGTAATTTCTTTCGGCAACTTCCTGCACTTTCCGCTTCCTTCCCTCGGCAACAAATTAGATTAAAACGCAACCCGCAAACTCTCCGGCGGGGAGAGTTTAAAGGGTTGTTGAATTTCGCGTCCCGTCTTCCTCTTCGCTGACGCGCCGGGTCTTCCCGGCCGGGCCCCGGCGAGCGCGTAACTCGCGTGTAATTCGATTGTTTTGCTTTGGTTGTAATTTATTTTTCGCCGCGCGCGACCAAAACAAACCGCTGCTAGGCATGTCAGGACTTGTCGAGAATTTGGCGCGCTGATTTATACTCCCGCGACGCCGATCCCCACTTGCGCGGCGCGCATTTTCTTCCATTTCGTCGGCGCGTTTAACGGTTCGCACATTGCGCGTTCGTTAGTAGTGCAAGTTGTGGCGTTATAAACATTGTTACCTTAACGTGCCATGAAAGTCTTTAGTTAATAAACTGTTCGTGAAATATAAGTTAATTTCTGTTTGAAGAACGTGTTCGACCGTCGTAAACACCTCTCGAAGAGTTCGCTTCACGCTTTTCAACGTTTTCGTTTGTTTCGCTCGTTAAGCCACGTTTATTTTGCATTCGTGCGCGTTAATTGTGTTAGTATTGCTTATTTAAGTTGAGTTAAGTTAATGGCAGTGACTGAATGATTATGGCTTGATAATGCCCGTCCACGTCGTAGACGTCTTCTCGGTACTGGCAAGGTGTTTATTATTCAATTTTAAGCAAAACTTCGAAGAGCGTTCGTGGGTTGTGAAACGTTTGCACTTCGCGCGTCGTGCGCTGCCGCTATAAAGTCGAATTTCTTTATTTTCGGCCCGGAAGCCGCCGGGCCGGACGGGAGAAATTTGAAAATTCAAGCGTTAAAGTTTGGCGCATTTAAGTTTCAACTTTTTTCGAGTGGACACTCAGCGCGCGTTGCGAGTCGCAAGTTTCGCTCGAGTGGAAATCGAGTAGCCTCGAGCAACGCCGACGCGGCCGGAGTTTCAAATTCTCCACCAAAAAAATACGCGCGCAGCCAGGAAAATATACAATGTGTTGATCGAATGCTCCAGGGGAGCTTTAAGAATGCCAAAAAGTTGGTTTTGGTTGGAGGGTTTTCGAACGCTTGCTTGCGTTTTATCAAAAATTGTTTTTGATATTTTTGTCCGACATTTTCTTTAAATTGTTCGTAAGTAAGTTTTTCTTTAATTTGTCAAGAAATTTACGTTTTAGAACATTTTAAAAGTCAAATTCTTACGTTTTGTCCAAAAATTGTTTTTATGACGCTTCAAGGGTTTTTCTTATTTACGTCTGAAATTTTCTTATCGTGTAAGTTTTTCTTGAATTTGTGAAGAAATGTCCAGTTTTGGCATTTCAATAGCTCACTTTGTGTTTTGGCAGGAAATTATTGTTGTTATTAAATCACCTTTCGAGGTACTCGAAGTGTTCTTTCGTCAAAATGAATAGGGAACAATATATAACAATGATTGACCAAATATTTGTGAAGCTTTCACGTAAAATGATTTGCCTGTATTTTTGGAGAATTCCAACGTTTTCCCTGTCAAATCGTGTTTCTTTAGCTTTCCTTACGATAACTTTTTACAGCACAATATTCAATCAATTGTTATTATTATGCATTGTCAGGCTCGGGGAGATTTATGGCGAATTTAATTACGATTGTATAAACTAATTTTATTTTCACATAGTCACATAGTTGCAAACAGTGAAAACCCGTTCTCTTAAATAAAATATTTCATAAGTTGGAAACATTTATGAAAGTTATTTTCAAAATAACTTCCAAAATAATATGAGACAATGTATAAGAATAACAAACCAAAGATTTGAATTGCTTGAATGCAAAAATCTTCGTTATACTTTAGAACATTTCGAAGCGCCGAATCATCAAAATGCTATCTAATCAGATGAAATTTTAGAGAATTAAATTACGAATGTTTTGAAGAAAATTTCATTAAACTCTTGGAAATGCAGAGAAATATTCCCAGGTTGATACTGAAAATTAAATGGTTAGAAACGAAATTGAAGTTGTGAAAGTCTGTTTCCAAAATCTGTCGCCAAAATTTTCCCAAATTAATACGGAACAACGCGTATGCTATACGTTGTTCATATAAATATGGCACGTGCTGAATACACTCGAATTACGAATACTTAAGTATTTGTCCGATAAAAGTATTTCGTGTGTGAATGTCTGAATATAATGCCACGCCTTATTTGCATTCTTGGCGTGATAGCACTATTTGTTCCTCTTGGCGCGTCTGTATACAGATTAGCACAACCATAACAGTAACAATCTAACCGTTTCCGTTGCGCAGCGCTTATTTCGTGCGTCTGCTCTCCTATGATTTCGTCTTAATTGCGGTTCACACCTCATGCGCGTTGGTTTGATTGCGCACTTTATTATTATAATAATGCGCATTATTCATTGAGGAGTTTATTTTAGCGCACAATTGCATGAGTAATTCGGGGAAATCAATATTTGCCTCGTTTTCCATTTCTCGGAAGGTAAACATTTCGCTTCGCGCTCGCGTCCGTTACTTATACACAATTAGCGACACACTTTGAAATCGCCGCATTTTCGCTTGTCGATGATTTATTCTAATCCGACGCCGTTTTTGTTCGCTTCCAGTAATGCCGGAGGTTGTGAGCGCCGGTGTCATGCACGCGGCGTCCCGATGCTGGTAAGCTGCCTCCTCTGGCTGGCGGTGGCCGCCGCCGGATGGCACCGCCCGGTCGGCGGCGGCGTGCTCGTCGCGCAGTTCCCCGCCGCGGGCGCACCACCGTCCGATCCGCAGCAGCTATGGTTCTCGCACCTGGTGGTGGATCCGGCCACCGGTCGCGTCTACGCGGCCGCCACCAATCGCCTCCTCCAGCTCAGCCCCAATCTCACCCTCGAGCAGCGCGTCGTCACCGGCCCGAAGAACGACAGCCTGTCGTGCCACGCCACCGGCTGCTCGGACGCCGAGATACCCACCACGCTCATGGACAACTTCAACAAGATCCTGCTCGTCGAGCCGGAGTCGCGCGTCCTGATCACGTGCGGGTCGCTCAGCCAGGGCGCCTGCTACAAGTACAAGCTGAACAACATCGCCGCCAAGGGGGAGTTCATACCGAAGAGCATCGCCGCTAACGACCCCGCGGCGTCGACGTACGCGTACATCGGTCCCAGGAGATACAATCAGTGGGCGCGGTCGGACATCATGTACGTCGGGACGACGTTCACCAATAACGGCGAGTACAGGCACGACGTCCCCGCGATCTCCAGCAGGGATTTGGACACCCTCGACTTCGCCGAGTATTCCTTCAGTAAACAGTCCCTCGTGAATATAGACGTCAAGTACAGGGACCACTTCCTCGTCCAGTACGTCTACGGCTTCAACGCGACCGACTACGCGTACTTCGTCATCGTTCAGAAGCAGAGCCACCTGCCCGGGCAGGAGGAGCAGGGCTACGTGTCGCGTCTGGCGCGCACCTGCATCAACGACGCCAACTACGACAGCTACACGGAAGTGACGCTGCAGTGCCAAGACGGCGATAGGCAGAAGTACAACTTAGTTCAAGACGCCAAGCTAGCTACCGCGGGCACGGAGCTCGCCGCCTCGCTGGGCATCCAGCCCGGCTCGCTGGTCCTCGTGGCCGTCTTCAGACCCTCCAAAGGCATCACCAACGAACCGCAAACGAACTCGGCGCTGTGTCTCTACCCCCTGCGCGAGATCGAGGCCAAGTTCAACGAGAACATCCACATGTGCTTCAACGGCAGCGTCAAGTACCGAAACATGGGGTACGTCTCGGGCCCCATACAGGACGGGAAGTGCCCCTCGGCCGGCAACGCCGGCAACGTGCCGAATTTCTGCGAAGCCGGTCTGAAGATCTCCGGCGTCACGCCGATCGTAACCAATGCCGCCTTGGTGTTCAACGGCACGTCCCTGTCGGCCGTAGCGACCGCGTCGACCGGCAGGCACGTCCTCGCATTTCTGGGCACCAGCGATGGCAGGATCAAGAAAGTGCTTCTGTCGGCGCCCTCGCCCGCCGAGTACGAGGAGGTCGTCGTCGACGACGGCAACACCATCCTGCCCGACACGACGCTGTCGCCCAACGGCGACTATTTATACGTTCTGAGCACATCGAAGATCTCGAAGATTAACGTAGAGCATTGCAGTAGCTACACGAATTGTTCCTCGTGCTTAGAGTCGAAGGATCCTTATTGTGGTTGGTGTTCCTTAGAAAAAAGGTCAGTACAAAGCCCCGCAACCCCCCGGGACCGCAGAAAAACTAATCGTTGGTTTGTTTTGCAGATGTACTGTTAGAAGTGCGTGCCAAAAAGCTTCGCACAGTTCGCCGCGCTGGCTCTCCCTGGGCACCGGTCAGCAATGCATCGACTTCGAGCAGGTGCAGCCCGATCGCATCCCGTCGAATCAGATGACGACCGTCCGACTGACGATTCGCACCCTGCCAGAACTGCCGTACGGCGCCAAATACAAATGCGTGTTCGGCAGCGCCGAGCCGATCGACGCGGTCGTCGCCGACTACGGCTTATCCTGCTCCACGCCCGACATAGCCACCCGCCCGGCGATCCCGGCCAAGCAGGACCACGTCCTCGTCCCGCTGAGCGTGCGCTCCTCCGAAACGAACAAGGATTTCGTCTCGAGGAACTTCGCGTACTACGACTGCTCCAAGCACACGAAGTGCATGGACTGCGTGCAGTCGCAATGGGCCTGTAACTGGTGCGTGTACGAGAACAAGTGCACGCATAACATCTCGACGTGCCAACGGACGGTCATTAGTGGCGAGAACGTAAGTTTTACGCCTCTCGGTTCATGCATAACCTAGAAGCTAACCTAAAATTTAATGCAGAATCATCAGAAGCTCCCCAATCACGGTTCGTCGTACTGTCCGCGCTTTAAAAGCAAGGACATGTTCCTCCTCCCGAATAACGTGCCCAAGGAGATGGTCTTCGAGGTGGAGAATCTGCCGCATCCGCAAGCCGGACACACCGGCTTCCAGTGCATCACGAACATCGAGGGCGCCAAGATGCTGGTCCCGGCTAGGGTCGACTCTAACCGCTTCATCGTCTGCGAGAAGCGCATCGTAAGTCTCGTTTTATGCGTCGCGCGCTCGATCCTGTCCTTGATGAAATTACTAAACTTGCATTTTTAAAATTTCATCCTAGTATTCCTACGAAGCGAACACCGGCGAGTACGAGGCGAGCGTCAAAGTCGTCTGGAATCGCAACCATCACATCGATTCCATGAACGTCGTCCTCTACAAATGCGACATATTGGGATCGCATCGCGAGCACGCCGATTGCTCGCTCTGCGTCACTCGAAACTCCAAGTACCAATGCACCTGGTGCGGCACTTCGTGCACGTACAGCGAGAGCTGCATGGAAACGCCGCACGTCGAGTGTCCCAAGCCCAGGATAGACATGATCAAGCCACTGAGTGGTCCGATAGAGGGCGGGACATTGGTCACCATCGAGGGGAGCAACCTGGGGCTTAAGCGGGAGGACGTGGCTGGGAAAATTCGCATTGGAAATGTTCCGTGCGAACTCGTGAATTATGCCGTCTCCGTTCGCATTCAATGCATAACAGGACCGTCGTCCTTGGAAACGACGGCGCCGATCATCGTCGGGAACGAGGCGGGGTATACCGAATCCTCGGTAGAGTTCAGTTACAAAGACATACGTCTTCAAAGCCTCTTCCCGACCATCGGACCGCAGTCAGGTGGTACCCAGTTAGCTATAACCGGGCAATATCTGAACATCGGGTCGGAGATCACTGCCTACCTGGACGACTACGTGTGCGAAGTTAACCTCACTCAGGCGTCCAGCACGCGGCTGACGTGCATAACCTCAAAGGCCGCCAGGCCCACCCACGTATCCAAAGTCACCTTGACCATAGATGGCGCTAACAGAACCCTCGAGGGCAACCCCTTCAACTACACGCAGGATCCCACCATCATGGAAATTAAACCCCTCACCAGTTTCGCTTCCGGCGGCAGGATGATCTTCGTTCACGGGAGCAACCTCGACAGCATACAGAAACCGGAAATGGAAGTATACGCTTATAATGACCCCATGCCGGTGAATAAAACCATCTGCAAGGTCTTGAACGTTAACCTGATGGAGTGCCCCAGTCCGGCCGTAAATCAACTGTTCTATTCGTCGAACGCGTTAACGTCGAGGTCGAAAAGGTCCCTGCACAAACACCCGGCCACCCCGGATCAGCAACTTCATCTGCGCATCGCCTTCGTGATGGACGCGGTGGTCTCTGTCCGCAATCTGGAGAAGCACTTCGCCAACCTGCGGTCGCAGTTGCTCTTCGTCGAGGACCCCAAGTTTTTGAGGTTCAAGAACGAGGTTAAGTTGTACAAAGGCGACACGCTGGTCATCGAGGGGGAGAATCTCAATATGGCATCCGACGAGACCGACGTTATCGTTACCATTGGCCCGAGGCAATGTAACGTGACGAGTTTAGCCATGACGCAGTTGGTGTGCTCCCCGCCGGAACAACAACCAATGGCGACGGACGAAAACGCCATTCCCACGGACGCCTCGCTCCCGTTGGTCGTCGTGCGCGTGGGGAAGAGCCTCCGCTTCCCGATCGGCTATTTACGATACGACGTGCTCAAACCGTTTTCTTTGCCGCCGGAGGCGATATTTATGATACTGGCGGGCGTGGCTTTGTTCGTCGTCTTCTTCGTCGCCATTTTGATCGTCTACAGACGCAAGAGCACGCAGGCGGAGAGGGAATACAAGCGGATACAGATCCAGATGGACACCTTGGAGAGTAACGTGCGGTTCGAGTGCAAGCAGGCTTTCGCCGAGTTGCAAACGGACATGACCGATCTCACGGCCGATCTGGAGAATTCGGGCATACCCACTTTGGACCACACCAGCTACATAATGAAGGTGTTCTTTCCGGGGGTCAGCGCGCATCCTATCTTGAACTCGCCGAAGTCGCGCCTGAACGGTCCGAGGACGAATTACGACGCTGCCATGTTGCACTTCGAACAGCTGATCAACAACAAGCATTTCCTGCTGAGGTTCATTGAGACCTTGGAGTCGCAGAAGACTTTCAACATCAGGGACAAGTACGTATCAATTTTTGTAGAGTTGGCCAGAGGACAGGTTGACTAATTTCTGTGTTGTTCCAGGGTCAACGTCGCATCGCTCCTCATGGTCGTGCTCATGGACAAGATGGAATACGCCACGGACATCCTCAAGTGCCTCCTTTGGCGCTTGATGGAGAAGTCGGTTAACAACAAACATCCGCAGCTGATGCTCCGTCGCACGGAAAGCGTCGTGGAGAAGATGCTGACCAACTGGATGGCGTTGTGCATGTATTCCTATTTGAAGGAGTACGCCGGATCGTCGCTTTTCCTGCTCTTCAAGGCCATCAAACACCAGATAGAGAAGGGCTTGGTCGACGCGATCATTCACGACGCTAGGTATTCCCTGTCGGAGGAGCGCCTGCTTCGGGAGCAGATCGAGCACAGCGGAGTCACGCTCCACATCGTGCAGGACGACCTCGACGAGAAGATCCAGTGCAAGGTGCTCGATTGCGACACCATCTCGCAGGTGAAGAGCAAGATCCTCGACGCGCTGTACAAAAACACGCCGTTCTCTCTCCGCCCCTCCATATACGAAGTCGATTTGGAATGGCGCCATGGTCGCGGCGGTCATCTCACGCTCCAGGACGAGGACGTCACCACCAAGACGATAAACGGCTGGAAGAAGCTCAACACGCTCGCGCACTACGGCGTCAAGGAGTCGGCGGTGATGTCGTTGATCTCGCGGCAGAACGACAGCTTCAACAATTGCAAGCAGCCGTGCCACAACTGCGTCTCGGGCATCTATTACAACAACGCCAACATGCCCATCATACCCACCAACGGCGACGTCGAGATCGGCATGAATCCCAGGATCTATCACCTCGTCAAGCCCGTCAGCGACGAGAACCACTACTCGACGAAGTCGTCCACCACGGAGCGGACGCACAAGGCCATTCCGGAGATCTTCCTCACCCGACTGCTCGCCACCAAGGGCACCGTCCAGAAGTTCGTCGACGACTTCTTCTACACCATCCTCACGGCGAACGAGGCGCTGCCGCCCGCCGTCAAGTGGCTCTTCGACCTGCTCGACGAGGCCGCCATGCGGCACGGCATTCAGGACGTCGAGGTGGTGCACGCGTGGAAATCCAACAGTCTTCCGCTGCGCTTTTGGCTCAACTTCATCAAGAATCCCGACTTCATCTTCGACATCAACAAGACGGCGACGCTGGATTCTTGCTTGTCGGTCATCGCGCAGACGTTCATGGATTCGTGCTCGACGACCGAGCATAGGTTAGGGAAGGATTCGCCTTCCAATAAATTACTTTTTGCAAAGGTAAGGAGGCATCATATCACGGTTTTACTTTATTTTGGGTATAGATTAACAATTTCTAGATAATTTGAGATTATTTCGGTGCTTTTTTGATAGTAGATATTATTGGCCAAGTCAAACTCCTAGTACGTATTGAGTTTAATATTTTTAGTATGTTTGACAATTAAAAGAATTTGAGAGTAATTTCAGTGATTTGATCTGCAGTCATTTTTTTTATCATAATCCGGCTGATTGAAAGCTTTGAAATGGCAACAAGATTATAATTCAGGATTATGATACTATTGGGTTGCGTAATAAGTAATGAGCGTGTTTCCTCTATTAAAGTAAAGCTTTAATAAATTATATTCGACTAGTTTGGCTGACACAATTTCGAAGTAGTTGATGAGTCAATTTTAGGAGGTCCCTTTCAATGTTAAAGGTTACGAAAGTTAACAAATAAAGACGACAGGTCTAGTTTTAGTATCTTTAGTAAATTTTCGTTAATTTACTTGATTTTCATAAATATTTGATTCAAGCATATTATGATGAAATCATCGATTTTATAGTTTAGCTTGTTTATCAGCTGTTATCCTCCAATTTTTAAAAACAAAATTTCATGTGTTAGGGATGTAGAAGCCAAGGTTATTTGACAACGCATCAGAAATATTCACCAGCATAACCAACGTTTTGCTCAAAAATTGAAATATTAAACATTACATTTCCTTCTAGGATATTCCCCGATATCGCGAGATGGTTGGCCAGTTCTACAATAGCATCTCGGCTCAACCAACTATAACCGACCAGGAAATGTCCTCGGCCATGCAGTTGCTCTCCACCCAGCACGCCGAAGAGTTCGACACGGTCGCGGCACTCAAGGAGTTGTACATTTACGTCGCAAAATACAGAGATCCGGTAACTACCAGAACATCCTACTCTTCTATCATACGCTAATTTGTTCTGATTGCAAATGTTTCTTGTTTAGATTTACGAAGCGTTAGAATGTGATCTGATGTGTAGTCGACAACACCTCGCGCATCGGCTGGAGATCGTGGCGTGCACGCTGGGCGGCGCCGAGGACGGCACCGGCTGCTGACCGTAGACCGCTGCCCCCCATCCGCGTCGACTTCGACTTCAATTATGACGAGTTTTAAGCGTGCTCCACTGTGATATTAGCGCAAACGATCATCGGTGACTCTGTGCGTCGTTTACGGACACGTTACTTAAGCCCGCCCTCGACGACGACGACGATTATGAAGGATGCGAAGCGATGCGTGCATAACTATATAACCCCACACGTAACTAGCGCGCGCGTCGCTCGACCGTCTGGCGCCGACTACTTAAGCGAGATCACGCATTGTCCAGAACGACAGTTCCTGCCGCCGCGTTTCGCCGAACGTTCGTGCGCGCAACGTTCCACCAAATTCGTCAATTGCCATTTTTGCCTCGCCACATGCAATGTACATTAAACTCGTCGACGGTCGAGGGACGCCGCGCGAACAAAGAGTAACTCTAACGAAGGATGCAAGCAAACAGTATGGCGCTAGGTTTGGCTTTTTTGTATAGGTCGGACTCTTCAGCCTTCGACGGCTTAGTTTTTAGTGCGAGACTCCCACCCCTCTCGAGCGTCCGGCTTTCCGTTGGCAATGGCGTTCGGGCAGCTTTAATTATATTAATTGGGACGATTGGCGCGTTAGGGCGGCGTCGCCGAGATGCGTCGAATACGGCCTAGAGTGTGGCGATTTAATTTATTTCTTAGCTCGTAAGCGAATCGACTGTTACGTTTAGTCCACGACTGTTTCTCTTGTACCGACGATATCGTAATTGTTTCGGCCTACTCGTTCGGTAGAACGCCTGGGGAACGCCGATTGCCAATCGGGACGCCGCGCGGGAGGCCGCAAAATATTTATCATGTGAGTGTGAAATGCCTGCCGAGCGTTTTGTCGACGTCCAGTGCGCATGTTCGTTCGTTTTCTCGGTAAGCTCGACTTGATTTCGTCAGAGCAAAGCAGACGCCTAGGTACACGCGTATTTTGACATTTCGACTATTTTTTGTACATAAACTGAATATTGAATTGTGCATATAAACTAATAATACATTAGGAAGATGTCTCATTGTAAGCAAGCGAGTGGCGCGTGCGAAGGACAAAGCGAGAGGCGCGCGAAGGCGCTAGGGATTATTATTATAGCGGCGCCGTCCGGCGCGTAATGTAAACACTTTAAGAAACTTCGATATTTTATTAGAGATTGTGTTTAGCGGATAAGGTTTCTGAACGTACGATTTAACTTAAACCATGACAAAACAAATTCTTGGAGATCTTACGAGATTGTACATATACAACTTTCATTTCCTCCGGGTTTTCTCGCTCCACGACACGCCCCGGCGTGGGAAAACGCAACGATGTATCGGTTTTTACATTATTACAAGAATACAATTTTAAAGTATACGGCGATCGTCTTTTTATTCGTCGCTCACGCTCGTTTTTTTACAGTTTCAGTGGCCACGACCGGTTTCTTCTGGAAACGTGTGGAGGCTTGGAACGTTTCGCACGTAATGGAAAATTCCCATGCCTATAGTCTTAGTCCGCTAATCACGTCGGGTGCGAAAGTACTTTCGCATCTAGTTCCGAGAGTAGACGGCTGATATTCGTTATCAATTATTTCAAACAATGCCGGCTTGTTCTGCTCGTAATGAAAAGCTTTGTGTTTAACACGATGCAAAACTGGGCGCGCCTGACTCGTGTGTAGTTGGTGACACTAGACGAGTCAAAACAAATAGCTATTACCGAATTATGTTCATATAACCGAATAACTAGTTTAAAGCTCCTTTAATTGTTGAAATTTAAGTGAATACTAAATTGTGTATACTTGGTTGCCTATAATCGTAATTAGATTCTCCATGTGATATCTGGTGATATTAAACGTTTTAAAATATGTGACTGGCATTGAAAGTTAATTAAATATCACTTTATATTCGCTTTTACTGTTGAATTTTAATGCACTTAGTATAATTGTGCGTCAAGGTTTAATTGTTTTAAAATTATAAATGGCGTGTGTATCCAATCGATGGAAAACGGCAATTACCAGTGGATAGAGGCGATTTCGGAGACATCAACTAGACTATGTGATACTGGAAAGAGCTTTAAATTAATATTAATTTCAATTTACACTGAAAATGTTTTTAAATAACAAATTGTACGTAATGTGGGTTGCCTATAGTTTTCAAATAAAAGCGTTGTAAATATAATTATTTAGCTATAAAACATCACAGTTTCTTAAATTTGAGAAGGGATCAAGTGTTGTTTACGATTTTCCCTGTGGAAGTGTGCAAATTTAACCGGTTTAACATCTTAAATTTAAAATTTTTCCGATGAAAAACAACCCCCCACTCTTCGTAATTCTCCGCTTCGGCCTGCTTCGCCCGTTCGTTACAAGATGGACGCCAGTGATGATCTGTGCGCAGCCCGGTTAAGGTTATCCACCATTGTTGGTCGGTCGTCTCTCGCGTGAAGTTTCCGTGCGAACCGCGCCGCCCGGTCCATCCGCCGCTTCCACGCATTTCCTCCAATTGGAAGCGCAGCCCGTGCTCGCGCGGGTGATGCACCCGCGGCGCACGCCTTGCTAGATCACCGCGCGCGCGCTCGGAAGCAGGCCCCGTGCGTGCCCCGCGCCGTGTGGAAAGCTACGCCGAGCGGTGCGCCCCGCCGCAAATGCGTTACGTCCGTTGCGAAACGCACGGCCATCGCTGGCGCCTGACGAAGTGAACGCGGGGGAACGCGTGCGGCTGCAATGGCAGTGGTGAGTACGGCGAACGGCGAGCGACGAGCTCGCCTCCCGATCGCAATTGTTCCGAACGCCCGCTTGCGGTTTTCAGCTGAAAGTGTACAAGGACGTCATCGAGGACGTGCTCTCCGCCGCGCGGGAGATGTTCCTCGAGGACGGCGTCGACGAGCAGGTCCTGCAAGACCTCAAGCAGTCCTGGGAGGCCAAGCTGATTGCCAGCAAAGCTGTTGACAACAAAACCGAAGTCGAGAAGCAAAGTAGGCAACTTTCTTTGCGCGCGCGCGCGCGCGCTCCGTGCGGATTTTCCTCCTGTAATGCGCGACGTCCGCTTGTTTTTTAGTCACGAAGAAGAGCAGCAATCACTCGCAGAGCAATAGCTCGGCGGCGAACGCGAACTCCGAGGTCGCGAACGGCAACGGCGTCGTGAAGTCGCAGGCGGCGGCGCAGTCGCAGGCGCAGATGAAGCAGGTCGTGGGCCAGGTCGCGCCCAACAATCATGTGCAGACGCAGCAGATCAACGCGGCGGCGGCGGCGGCGGCCGCCGCGCAGCAGCAGCAGCAGCAGGTCGCCCAGCAGGTGGTCGAGACCAAGATGGTTCCTATCCAAATCACGCTGCCCGCGCCGCCCGGCTCCAACGCGTCGGCGCGCGTGCTCACCATCCAGGTGCCGGCGCCGGCGCTCAACGACAACCTGCTGCACAAGGTGCTCACCGGCCAGGTGATCACCACCACGATGAACCTGCCGCCGGCGATCGCCTCCTCCGTGCTGCAGCAGCACGTCAACGCCGCGTTCAGCCAGCTGGCGCCCGGCATGATGAGCGGCATCGCCGCGCAGGGCGCGCAAGTGAAGACTGTGATACAGAACGACGGCGCCGACGACGACCGCGCCCTCTTCGAGATCGAGGCGCTGGCGCCGACGGCGTCGTCGCAGCCGCGCAAGAAGGCGGGCGCGTCGAAGAAGCAGCCGAAGCGGATGCGGATACAGTTCGTGCGGCAGTGCGACGGGCCGGACGACTCGTCCGACGACGACGACGACGCGTCCGACGACGACGAGATCTCCGACAACGACGACGACGACAAGGAGGACGACGAGCAGGAGATGGACGACGGCGGGCCGGAGGAGGAGCCGCTCAACTCCGAGGACGACGTCACCGACGAGGATCCCACCGACTTGTTCGACACCGACAACGTCGTAGTGTGCCAGTATGATAAGGTGAGTCGCGTGCGCTTAACCGAAAAGCGTAATCGTGTTGAAAATCGCGGGTTTGCGTTAAATCGGAAAAAACAAAAACGCCGCGTTTTACGGTGATTCGCCGTGGGTCGTAAAATGCTTCGAATAAGTGCAATTGGAAAACGACCGCAAGGGAATGTTGATAACGCCAACAACATGTTTCCTTGGGTGTTTCTTCGTCAAACGCGCTCACTTTTGAAACTTTCTCCCGAGGTGTACGTGAAAAATATGTCAAACAATACAAAAAAATGTACATATACTAGAATTTTTTTAACGTCGGTTATAGTGAAATTTTTCCAAGGTTAGTTCTATTTGACAGAGATCACCAACAGAATAATAAAAAAATAATAATTAAAGTTCATGTGATGGGTACAAAAGTGGAAAATGCTTAATATTAATTGCAGTGGTATAAATTTATACAAATTTCCGCGATAGAGGCATTTTAAAATGGAATATACGTTTGGATACTGTCAATGTCATAGCCAATGTTAGAAAAATTTCAGTTTATGTCTTTGAGACAGTGTATCCAAAGGTCACAAGTTGTATATTTAATTTATAGCACTATAATTAATAGGAATCATTTTCCAATTTTAAACCTCCACGTGCGTGCATAAATTTTTACAATTCCGTTGGCGACATGTGTCAAAGAGAACTAGCGTTGGAAAATTTTCAGTTTAGTTCTAACGTCCTTGACAATATCCAAAGGTCGCAAACTGTATATTCAATTTTAAAAGGTCCTTATCGCAGGTATTTATGTAAATTTACACCACGACAATTAATATTAATCATTTTCCAATTTTGTACCCAATTTGAAACATGCACGTGCACTTTAAATCTTTAAAATTCCGTTGGTGTCATCTGTCAAAGAGAACTAACGTTGGAAAAGTCTCACTATAGATCTAGCGTTCTTCTATCAATTCGCCGCGTGTGGAATCTCGGTACTTATTAATTTTAACAAGAAAATTAACCATAATAATATTGGTTTGGACGAGTCACAATCGATGTTAACGTCAATCGACTCAAATATTAGCGAAATTTCTACAATCACAGTCAAACGATTCAATTCTCCCTAGCGGTCAATATCGCGAGGCAGTATTACAAAATGTCTACTGAAACCAACTTTGTTGACAATTAATGATGTCTCACCTTGAATTTCTCACCTGAAATAAGTTTAATTGATGAACGTCCGCGCTCGCCATTGAAAAACAGGTCTACAGGATCATTATTTTTGACAATAAAACAACATCTGCGTAAATTAACGGCTATCAATTTCAACGTCGATCCAATCGCATTATTGACAATACTATTGACCGAACAGTTTATTTCAATAATATTGGCGTTTTCGAAGAAATGTTGATGACTTCGACAAATATTTCGGTTTCTTTGATGTTTCTTTATCCAGCGCGCTCATCATTTTAACTTTCTCGAGAGGTTTACATGCACAATATTATATCCAACAATATAAAAATGTACATAACAAGTCAACTTCTATCAATATTATTGCCCGTGTGTGTAATGTCGCTAAATACTTTCGTCAATCCTTCTAATTATGGACAATAATATTAACCATATTTATATTTATATTTATGCATAGGAAAAATGTACGGACCATTTAAACTCCGAAACGGCTAGGCCGATTTTGGAAATGTTTTTAACGAAATGTTCGGGTGTCTAAACGCAAAGAAATTTTCGAAAATTGGAAAGGGAAAGCTGGGAAATAAAAAACTTCGCACTTGAGGTAGATATGAGAAATTATGAAAGGGGGCCCCCCGCTCGCAACGCGTTGCGCGACGAATGGCGCAAAGAGGAATCGACGATTGCCAAGGTCACTAAGGCATACCAACGTAAAGATTGAAAATGTTATTGTTTCGCGACGTCTTTTCAAAATTAGGGTTTGGCGAAAGCAATCACGTTTTTACAATTAGAAAACGAAAGTTCGGTAACTTTATATAACCTGAAAGAAAAGTTTTTTTTTTTTTATATGCAGGTTGAACGGAAGGGCATAACCTGTGAGTAGGCCAGGAGGTTGGAACTGATATTATCTTATCGAGTTGGTAAAATCTGTGTAAAAATGTTTAAATTTATAACGGGAATTGTTGTGTTCGGCCAAGCTGTTCACCGGACATAGGAAAAAGAATTTTACATTAAATTTTTAATTATAAGGCGGAACGATGTTCGCGAGGGCAGCTAGTTATCAATAATATTGATTATACCACATTCAACCTAAATTTTGAACAATACATGATCAATGTTAATGTTCAATCAATCAAAATATTAGCGGTATTACTGCAATCGCCGTCAATCGATACCATTATCTCAAGCAGGGTAAGCAGATTGCTAGGGTCAATAATATTGACAGAATGTCTACTGAAACCAACAATTAATGATGTCTCACCTTGAATTTCTCACCTCAAATAAGTTTAATTGAAAAACCTGCGTGCTCACCATAAAAAAAAAAAAACCTGTTTACATGATCATTATCATTGATGATACAAACAAGTCTACATGACAAATCAATTTTTTGGTAAAACACCGTCAATATTATAACGGCAATCATCTCAAAAACGAGGTTTGTTCAAAAAGTAAATTTTGTGTTATTTCAAAAACTATATATTTCTTCATGAATATCTATTTTGTCCCCTTCGGAGTAATCATCTGCAGATATTATCCACTTCTGCCAACGATTTTTCCAACCCTCGAAGCATTTCAAAAAATCATTTGTGATCGTGTTCGGCTTGTTCTTCGATGCCGTCTTTACCTCCACTATCACCACAAGAAAATGTCACAGAGGGGCATATCTGCAGAATACCGGGCCTGCGGCATTATTGTTGTGTTGTTTTTGGCCACAAATTCGCGCACAATGAACGATGTGTGAACAGGGGTAATTGGTCGGAAATTAGCAATTTTTGTACGAATTGGTCACATGCTCAAATCATTGGTAAAAATCGAATTGCACAAGCCAGTCGACGTTTAAGCCCTTGGCAACTTCTCGAATTGTGATTCAATTTTTTTTTTATTCACTTCATCAATACACACGTTTGTCGTTGGCGTGCTAGGCAGCGCTGGCGAACCTGTGGCCCGCAGGTCACAGGTTGACCCTCACGTATTTGTTAGATTATGGATATTTATGTTGCTTTTTTGCACCACTTCGCACGAACCGTTTCTTGAGTGAATGAGTTCTATATATGTATATAGCATTAAGTACGCATGTTGATAGGGTCAATAATATTAACAAAATGCCTACGGAAACCAACTAATTGATGACAATTAATGATGTCAAACCTTAAATAAGTTTAATTGGAAAACGTGCGCACGCATCATTAAAAAAACCAGTTTACATGATTTTTGACAACACACCAACAAGTAATATGTCAGTATATTTATTATATATTATTATATAGAAATGTGTTTTCTTGGGTGTTCTGATCTGACCCACACTGAGAGATTTTTTAAAAACTTCTACAAAGATTCGCCAACCCTGTGCTAGGGCGCCCGGTACGCTCTTCTCTTTTGTACCACCGATACACATTGCTTTGGCCTAAGGTAGCTTAACCATTTTATTTTTAACGCAAACTTTGATACAGACTCTTTGACCAATTTTTTGGAATAGGCAAAACTCGAAGACGAGCCAACAACATTCCACATACTTTCTTGGCATAAGTGAGGCACATAACGCCACAAAACAATCATATACATTTTGAACAAAACTCGTATTGGGAAATTATTACGATCACAATCAATCGATTCAATTCTTCCAAGCGATATTGACAACTATGCTCTCTAAGCCGGTTAATTCGGTCAATAATATTGTGACAGTATTACAAAATGTCTACAGCAAACCAACTAAATAAGTTTAATTGAAAACATGTGCGTTCACCATAAAAAATAGGTTTACATGATTATTTTTTATGGACAATACAATAAAATCTACATGACAAATCAACCACAACCAATTTTAACGTAGTATTGATGTACAATCAATATTATTATCAAACGTGCTAATTTTTGTATTGGGACGTGGTAGGTGAGACAAGCAACGATTCGAAGACTGCTTTAAGACGTAACTAAATTATAATCAAATGAACTATATGCACAATCTTTGGATAAACATATACGGGTGGAGGAACACCTTGCGGAGTAGTGCATCCCACGAGCGACATGCACATTTTCCAGATGCATAAACAAACTTAAGGTAGACGGTGCAAAGGTGGTAGATTACCCTTCGCGTCGTGACACAACAAATGCATAAACATGCGTTTATTTAAAGTTGGGATGAGGGACGTACGGTATTGTCACGTCCATAACAATGGACAATATATTATTGACCGTATAATAATATTGGCTATATTATATACAATCTACTTTTCCGGCAATAAACGATCAATATCAAAGTCAAATATATTTTTGGCCGTGTGCGCACTGTGGAGAAAGCTGCGTGAAGCTGTAGATAGTGAGTAGGCGCCTGGATGGCGGCCGGCGGCACCCACCCCTTGTGAGGTGCATGAGGGTGGCCGGCGGGGAGGAATACCCTTGAGACGATTATCGGCTTGTAGCTTTTAGTGACTGTGTTCATCGAGATTCGGTCTCCAGTGCCACGCCATCACTGCATCTGGGGAGCAGCGTGAGTTTTGGGCGTTTCGTGTACACTCTTTGTACGCTCATTTTACGCTAGCTTGGAGAAACTAGCAGCGGGCCGATTCACCAGCTATTATTATTAATTAAATGTCGCGAATGCGCAGTACACACACCGAATCTGTTACTGCAACTACCAGTTATTGACGATAATATTGACCGCATAGTCCGTATATGGTCAATAATATTGATTAGACCACATCCAATCTCGAATTGTGTATAATATTGCGAACGGACCTGTCACAACAACATTTTCGAGCATACGCATCAATATTAATCACTCTAATCCCCAATCTGATCAATAAATTAACTTAACTTGATGATTGAACGTTTACGAAACAGTTTGATGTCCACACATTGTCAATAATATTGACAAAACGTACATCAAGTTTCATACGATCAATATACGATCAATAATGGCATCAATCAAACTCGAAATTGATGAAACATATTATTGAGTTATAGCGGAGAAGACGTAATTGTTAAATTGTTATTATTTTTGATAAAGAACAATCGAATTTTTCTAACGAAAAACGCTCATTACTGATTTCAGCGTAATACAACCAATTTTCTTCCCGAATTTTCTCATCTCTATTTAAAATGTCGAAAAACGTAGACGGAAAATGTAGAAAAACGAACAATGTGGACGCTAAAACACTCATTACTCAAACCAATACATTCTTGATGCACAAACTTTCCACTAATTTGCTTAACTTTTCTCTGATTCTAGATAACGAGAAGTCGTAACAAATGGAAATTCCATCTGAAAGACGGCATCATGAACCTGAAGGGCGAAGACTACGTGTTCCAGAAAGCCAACGGCGACGCCGAGTGGTAGACCGAAGAGATTGCAGCAACTAAATAACAATTATTAACAAATTACGAAACTAAGTTAAAACTTATTGCCAAAAAAAAAACGACGAGAAAAGTTGGAACGTTCAGACGACGACGATTGCGCGCGCGCGCGAGCAGCGGCCCGGACGCGGTTCGCAGACAACCCGACTGTATCCATATGTATATCGTAGTCTTAAGGCTCCTTTAAGTTATCAGAGTTATCGGCGCAGGTTCAAAGGCGAGCGCGCATTGTTTCAATCATTATAGGAATCGTGCAAGCGGTGGCGAACCTTTCGTTGGTTTACCCGTAGCTGAATCACCGAGGGAGCCGAGCGCTCCCCTTGATAGGACTCAATTATAATTATATTTTGCACAAATGTACACGGAAGCGCACTCGGACGCAGTTTTTAACCGGACGGAATTTCTACATTTGATTTATGTGCGAGAGTAGCTTTTGTTGGCGTTTGTGTTTTTGGGTTCGCTCATTTTGTTTTACTCATCATAACGACGAACGTTTATTGAACATTCTACTACCTTCTTCCTCTACCACATCTACTTTACTTTTACCAGCGGTTTAATAACGCCGGCAGTCTGTCTGCATATCGGTCGCTTGTTTTTTTCTCTTTATTATTTAATTCTACTACTTTTATTTGTACTATACTGTACGGGCGGATGTTTGTCCTTTTGATTTTCTTTGTATGGCAAGAATTAACGGCGTCACGCTGCGTAGCTTATGTGAGCGGCGCGCGAACGAAGCGTTCACGATGCGATCATGTAAATGCAAAATGGAAACGACTCCTAGATGTAATGGATAGACGAGAATCAACAAGATTTGTATACAATTGTAACTAACGTTTTTTCTGGGAAAACGAAAGATTATTATTCTTGAACAATGTTTGCAACGTTCTTACTCTTTGTTCCTCTAAGGTTTCTGTTTTCAGCGAAGGTTTCGAGTCATTTCTTGCAGGATTTTCCATGGTGCTCACGAGTTACTTGCGGAAAGTTGATATTCGGAACGCACTGTCAAAATGAGTAAAGACACTTTTTAAAAACTTTGGGAGCTGCACACTTTCGCTCATGTCGAGTTCTAGTGCTAACTTGAAACAAATCTATGATGATAACGCCGTCGCTATTATAACACACGCCTCCTTGATTACCGTGATTGTCAAGGCAACACTGACGGTTCTTCAAATGTCTCCGGCCAAAGCCAACTTCAACGTCATGATGGTAATTTACTAAGCCGCCGCGACCCGACAGTATAAAATAAAAAAAAAACTGCTCTTTTATTGATTACTTGCTTTACTGCAAAATAAAAGGAATTTGCTCATCCGTCAAGTGGATCGCAGGTTACCGCAGAAAAACACATTAAAAAATTTCATATAGTTTCTATCGTAATACACATTAAGATGATTTCTTTATAAGATACATGTAATACTATAAAGTAGTTCGCAAGTTACAAGGCGTATCCATTAAAAAATAGTTAAGACCAACTTGTAAATGGGTCCAGTGAGTCCCGAGTTACATATAGTCAAACCTGTTATAGATTGAAGATAGAAGGGTAACCGACCAGCAACTTGTCGTGGTTTACTCTAGACTAAAGATGTATTTTCCATCTGAGAGTAAATATTCAAGGCCATGTGATTGTGGATATTTTTGGAAAGTTACTGGCGACTCTGGGTGTCCAGAGGATGGATGCCAAATGTGCACGTATTGTTCGAGATGGCCGGGGCAGTAACATGAAACATCAAGGATGTTCCTCTAATATATAACGTTTACCGCCGGCCGGAAACCAGTCATAGATGAAACTCTATTTTTTGCTGAAGGTTTTCAGGTTTCCTATCACCGTGGACACATGGCAAACCAAAAACTTCAATGTTATTCCAACTCGCCATACACAAAATGAAGAGAAATTAAAATTTTAAATTCCCATCAAACCCCTCACATATATTACTTGGACAGCGTTAAGTGGATCGCTAGTTACGGTACAAAATCACCAAGATATTAAGTTCGTAATGAGATTTTTCTACCGAATTTACACAAAATTACTTCCCCAAAGTGTGAATTTACGATCAAATTACTTAAAAATTGATCTTATATAACGTTCGAATTGAAAATAGATCTGGTGTACAATGTACCTAAAAATTGATTAAGTAATTCACGTGTTACAGCGTATTAATGGAAGTCTTAAGTAAGCAATATGACAATGTTCACATAAAACTCAAAACTCAAAGCTCAAAAAAACGATTTTGCCCATAAGATTTAACATTTAACGGCCAACTATAGTGAAAATGTCGCAATGTCTGTGATAATGCAATAAAGCTTCCTAAGACCTTTCCATTGATGCCACGCATAATTAAATTTGCGATATGTGAAAATCGCAATTAAAAATTATTTTGGTTCCCACTTAAAATACATTGAAAATTGATTTTATTGGCATAATTCCTAGGGCATATAACTTTGCTCCTATGTTTTCACTGATTCTGAAAGAGAATATAATTTCTGATCGAATGGCATCTTTCGCTTTTGCGTTTTATATCATCTTTATAAAGAAATGATTAATCATTTGTAAATTAAATAATTATAATGTATATCAATTTCAGGGTGTCGTAAATATCAAAATAGATAGATTTATGGCCCTCTGGTACTTTAAACTGCCTGGGTTCAAAGCATCCAACTCAGTAATTTTCGACCAGGATCGAATCATAATTGTGGGGAAATAGCAGATACACAAATTATCATTTAGTGTACTTTATGCAATCGGTTTACCCACATGTCTTGTTCTGCAGATGATAATAGTCGATGTATATTGTGTAAAAGAAATTAATAGACTATGGCATTTAAGGGTATAGGTTTGTTAAATGCAGTTTTTATGTAATCAGTTTTAATTATAAAAGTGCGTTTTTGATGCATCTGCGTATCGAAAACGCAAAAGCGAAAGATGCCATTCGAGCAGAAATTTTATTCTCTTTCAGAATCAGTGAAAACTTATGCCAATAAAATCGATTGTCAATGTAATTTAATTTAATTATGAGTGGCATCAATGGAGAGGTCTTAGGAAGCTTTATTGCATCATATCGAGACATTGCTACATTTTCACTATAGTTGGCCGGTATTTGCATTTAAAAGATTCCCCATGTTAAATCTTATGGGCAAAATCGTGGATGGAAGGGACCATGGATAGGTTCACATCGGTCAAATTATAATAAAAGGTGTCATATTCTTCTCTACAATAGATACCTAGCGGAGAGTATGGAAATGTTTTAAGCGGTTTCGAATTTACTGACAATGAGCAAAAACAAATGATTGTTTTGTAAAAACTTTTCTTTTCTGAAACACGCTGCAAAGATTATGAAAATTGTACCAATGGTAACTTAATAGTCATCGTGACAAAAATGTTAAATCTAAAGAAATAATAATTGGCTATATTTCCTCCTGACTTTTGTAACATTTTCTACATCGGAATGAAAGAAAATCTTTCGTACAAAATGTAGCAAAGACTGTCGAAGTTGGCCTCGATTCATACCAAATATGTCATGTACCGAACGCGAACTTTAAATAGTGATTGAATATCTGACATTGCGCATGTGTCACACAATTTAAATCTCGCGATAAAACCTTCCCCACTATATTTTATCAAAGGCCATCACCGAACATCTGCATAAACTGCAAAACGCAAGGCTTCAGTTCCCTAGTCAGTTCCAGCTCTTCATCAACTTCGTCGTCGCCATTTTAAATGCAAACACGTGGTGAGTGCGGATTTTAAAATTCAACGCGGTTCCCTTTAAACATTAATAAATTCATTAGCCATTATAATTTGTGATGGGCCCGTAACTAGTTTTTACGATTTTCTGATCAATTAGTCAACATGCCTGGAAAAGTTCAACCCAAAACACTTGCTGCGGCCAAAAGGGCCATCAAAAAGGCGCCGAAAAAAGAAATCGTAATGAAGCAAACGGCATCCAAGTCGCACGCTTCGGCCCACTCGAAGGCCGCCACTAGTACCCCAACAGAATCACGTGGACCCAACATCCACAACGATGTTACCTTGATCATCAAATCACCGGTGCAGCCTCGAAAAGTCGAAAGAAACCAGCCGCGCGGTAACGACGGCGACGATCGCAATGGTGAGCGAGCGGCCAACAACTTGGAGGCGGCGATGAATAACGTGGTGCAGGAGGCCCAGCGACGTGCGCGCACCGATGAAGGAAAGGAGGAAATGCGGCGCATGGCTCGTCTTCTGAAACTCACAGCGTCGACCATTCTAAATGTAAGTAATCTTCATTTTCACGTATAAACATTAATAATAATTGTTTAAACGAATTAATCCATTTTTACTTTCGACAGAACGTCGGCGAAGAGAGCGATTACTCCGACCGCAGTGATTACAGCGATTCCTCCGCGTCGAGCAGCGATTCGGAAGAATCCGTTAGCTCTGGAAGCGAATGCGGGGCGTGCAGCTATTGCCAAGGAAGAAGCTCCTCGTCCGAATCCGCGTCAGAATGCTCCGACAGCGAGTGCGATTGCAGTGACTGCTTGATGGAGAGCGAATACACGGTCGAATCGGACGAATGGGAAGATGTTGAAGACGGCGAAGATGGTAGATGAATCGATGGGATTTGAATTCATATTGTTGTGCAGGCGCACTCATTGTTTTTAGGTATGATGTATATTAGATTTATGTATTAAGGTTTTATTGTATTAATCCAGTTAGAAATTAAAAATACTATGTCTGGCAGAGAAACGAAAACAAATAGATAAATAAAAAGTCTCTGAAATTGCATTGGTTTGTTTTGATTGATTCTTGTGTATTTTGGTGTGCTGATTACGAATCCGTTATTGTCGTAACACATCAGGCTTTTCTACAAATCGAAGTCAAAGTTATGATTTCGGCCATGATTAAATAGAACATGTTGTGCTGAAGATATTGAAAGAAATAGGAAAACTATTCGCAAATAGAATTCCGCGCAATTAATAAAAGAAACAATTTGCGCACTTGCACTTTTGTATCACTTGCCCCAACTCTGCGCTCCCAGCTCTTTTGACTGAAGTGAAACTGAAGCACAACAACATTCTTCCTTCTCTCCCGGAGCTAGGACGCAACAAATTGAGTTATTTGCGCAGCTCGCAACAATTTGCTAAAAGCGCTCGTGTAATCGCAATTTTATTCGAAAATTAAATCGCCCTTTAATATGTTCTTTATGAAGTTCTCTATTTAATTGTGTCTTTGAAATACAATTTCGTCAAATACTTCATGCGGAAATCGATGCCAAAAATGACCTGAAATTGCCAAAAAAAATTTGACCTCGATTTGTAAAAAACTTGATATGTTAGACCAATTTTATTACCAGATATGGTATCAGCATAAAAACGACACCAGAATCAGTTGGAAAACAAAATAAAACAAAAATCACAAACTTTTCTGACGGATAGCGTAATCTTTAATTGTTATTGATCGTATAATGGAATATTTTGGATTCGATTTTTCACTGACTTGTGTCTATTTCGAACGTTGGATAAAAAACATGAACCTCAGACAGGATTTTATGGCTTCTTGTATTGCAAGGAATGTGATAGAGATGAGTATATAATATTAGATTGTGTTCGGTGGAGTAAAACGATTAAAGGGTCTTAAAGTCCTAGTAAAATATAATATATCTTGTTAGGAATAACACCTACGAGTTTTTACATAATTTCTATTTTTCGTATAAAATTTCGCCGAATTTTAATTAATTACTAACTTTCTTTCTTCAGAAATTCGAAAAACTTTTTAAATTTCAGTTTAAACCTGTGCAACAAGAGTTTGTTTTATACCACACGTAGAAATTTGTATGGCACTCACAAGCAAGTGGAAGGGAAACAAAAAGCATTTCAAATGCATGGAACAGCGCCATCTGGTGTGGTTGGATCATATTATCTACCGTGTATCAAAACCTTCGCTTAACTTTCCTGCGCCAGTTTGTAATCTTCCCGCCTGTTGTTTAAGGTTATATACGAGCTAGTGGAACCGCCGTTGGATCGACTGGCAACTCGTGAGAAATCATTATAAAGTGATATTAATCAATTAATATATTACGATTGTACGTGTTCAAAATGGCTAAGAGACTCTCGCAGAGCAACACGTTATTCAAATACTTTCAATCACCGAAAGGTAATCGAATTCAGTCCAAAAATGATGCTGCTGGCGGGGCAAAGAAGCCAAAGGAGGAAGCTGATCGACAACAGAAACCAATGGATGTTCAGTGTAAGATTCACATTGTCAATTAATTATTCTATTAGTTGATAGCACACATGTCAGTTACAGGCCGTTTTAAGTGAAATTATTCATCGCGGAATTTCATAATTATACATTGTGTTTGTTTACAATAAATGTAATTCGTGTGTAATGTTGGTTGCATATAGTTAAAGTGTGTTAACTTGTTTTAATTTCATTTAAAACTTGTGCAGATGATTCCGACGAGGACATTGCACCAACTAAGAAAAAACGCGCGAGGATCCTCACTATGGACAGCGACTCCGATGCGGAGAACATCGACCCTCCAAAGCAAACAACTAAAAAATCAAAAATTGATTCTTCCAAGTCCGCTAGCATTGAATCACAACCGTCTATGCAAATAACTTCATCAAGACTCAAAGACTTCGCGTTTTCGTCCGATAGTCCCTCCTCATCTGCGTCTGGGAATTCACAAACTGACAAAGTCAAACACACCAAAACTGAATCCAAGACGGACTTTGATGAAAAGATTGAGAAAGGCAAATGGTTGCATGAGAAACTCCCGTTCTTGAAAGCGGATAAAATTATGGACGGCAATCGCCGTCGGCCGGACCATCCCGACTATGATAAGGGCACACTTTACGTACCCAGAGACTATCTGGACGGTCTGACTCCGGGCATGCGGCAGTGGTGGGAGTTGAAATCTGCGCACTACGACACGGTGCTGTTCTTCAAAGTCGGCAAGTTCTACGAATTGTATCATTGGGATGCGACCATTGGCGTCGAGTGTCTCGGATTCAGTTACATGAAGGTAAAACATGAATGTCAATTTAATCCCGGTCGTTTTCGCGTTGCATCATTACCTCCGATCATTCCGTCTTTGCGTATCTTCCATCAGAAACGGCTTTGGGATGCAAACATGCGAAATCAAGGAACGTTGTCGTTGCCAGCTGCTTACTTTGCTTGCCTCCCAAATGTTAAGGTTCGAGTAATATTTGAGGTTAAATGTCGCGGTTATGTTCGCAGGGGGAATTCGCCCATTCGGGTTTTCCCGAAATAGGCTACGGACGAATGGCGGGATCGCTCGTCGACCAGGGCTACAAGGTCGCGCGCGTCGAGCAAACGGAAACTCCCGACATGATGACGGAAAGGTGCAGGAACATGTCGCGCCCTACCAAGTTCGATAAAGTCGTTCGGAGGGAGGTTTGCCAGGTGTCGCAGAAGGGCGTCTGCTTGCACGGCGCGCAAACTCTGGACGCTCAGCAACCCCAGGGATGTTACATGATCGCCATCTGCGAGAAGGTAGTTTATAACGAACGACATTTATGCACAAATCCGTTAAAAACGTGCCGATCGTTTATTGCGCGATTATTTCTTCTCTTGTTAGACGGATCAGTCCTTGTGGAAGCACTTCGGCGTCTGTTTTATCGACATTAGCATCGGAGTATTCAACATGACCGAGTTCGATGACGATAAACATTGTTCGAGGTTGCTGACTTTAGTTGCGCAACATAATCCGGCTCTGGTAAGTTTAAGTAGTGGTTTGTGAAGGAAAGGTGGCATCTTTAAGTTGAACCGTACTGCCACGGTAATCGGTGATTCTTCTTTGCGCAATTCATGTTCCACCTTACATTACCATCGATAATTTGTGATTGAATACGGATATCGTGATAATTCCTTCAAATTTAGAATAAGACTTAACTAATGAGTAAAATACCAAATCGGACGAGTAGTTTTTGTGCTAACTGCGCAAAGAGACAATCTCAAGAATTTAAATGTGCAAAAGCAAAATCTGCAAACACATTAATGCATTAATGCAATAATTTATTAAATAGTTTATCTTAAAACTCTCTCTACTAACCAATATCTTAATAGATTTTGCTAGAACGCGGTGGAATGGCAAACGACACGTTGGAAATCATCGGCATACATTTGAAAGATGTCCAGAAAGAGATCCTCAGTCCAGGCAAGCAATTTCTCTCGGCAGATGCGACTATAGAAGCACTGAAGCGCGAGTGTTACTTCAAGGA
>JARRAA010020924.1:0-11047 GCA_030557295.1 Ecitodaemon sp. MM-2014 | reverse complement strand
TGCATTTTGATCGCTCTCATCAAGTGCACAGGTTTTACTGACATGGAATTTAAAGCATTGATGGAAATATGTTACGCATCCTGTTGTATGTATTACAAAGGTAGGGTTTTTGTTGAGCGCGATCGAGGAGAGAAACCCCAGGATCACTTTCAATCCACAATATACAAAACGACCAAATGTATGCTTGAAGCCGTTCCAAAATTGATAGAAAACTCATCAAATGATTACGATACTATGGTGTGGATTTACAGGATGCTCTCTCTTATAAATTATGCTTTGCTTGAGGTTGTCCAAGTTAAGAGAGTAAGTATGAGCATAAATAGATTTACAAAATGTTTATGCGTAACAAACAACAATTTGATCATGCAGGACGTCCAAGCAGCCGTGGAGAAAAGTTTAAAATTTTTTGATATTGACAAAATTAGTGAGCATTTCTGGCTTGCAATCGTAGGGTTCATTTACGAAGCATCATTTATTCAAGGCGGTAAGCATTTTCTCGACCTCGTGGACATTGTTTTGATGAAAACCGTTGAAGAGTATAATAGAAGTGTCACGATATTTCGAAATGTAAGAATTATTATAAGAATAGTAAAGTTTTTGAATGTTACTCATAGTCCATGTTTATAGAACAAAGATGGACCAAAAGAATTACTGCTGGATTTAAAATATGCCATAATAATTGCAGCTAAGAAGATTTCAAGTATTCTCACTATTGATATTAGCGTGAAGAATGTCGATCTTGCAATCTTTCAAATATATTGGCCTGATTCCGACCTTCCACTGAAAGTAAGTTTTCTATTTTATTAATATAATTTAGTATAATAATTTATCTTTATTTTAGATTATTACGGAACAGATAAAAATTTGTGCCCTACATTTTAAATGCCGAATTAGGGATTTTTTAAATCCTGATAATGCGCTTGCAAAAACCGAGAGAGAAGTTTTTGCGAATCAGATCTATTTGGATCTGCGTTCATTCTGGATGGCAATGGATAGATTACTAGAGGGCAACGACCAGTACTTTGGTTCGGTAAGTTTTTTTTTGTTTATATTTTAAATGGTGGTAAATGTATGTGTGTTAGTGGTCGTAGATTGATCTTTAGTTGCGAAAAGATGTATTTTTTAACTCAAAATAAAGATATACCAGGATTATAATATTTTGCCGCTAACATAAATTTTAACTAGTAAACGTGTCATTGCATAATTTCTCTTTAAGTCACTTTCTTGTTACTGCAGATCTTGGAAGCAATGGGTGTAACAATTGCAAACTACAATCTTCTCTTCTCTGCGAACACTGAGCATCCTCTGCAACAGAAATATGAGTATTGGACGAATTGGAATACCGCCGATACAATTTTCAACTCGTTTTTCGAGGGATGCATTCAAACTACCAATATGGTTTCGGTTAATATGAGCCGCAAATATTTTAAGTTTATAATAACACTTTATTATCAACCAGAACAACCGAATGCATTGACTCCATACATTAGAAAATTAGTGGCGTATTACGAAAAGGTAATCAATTTTTAACATTCTATCATCCCTGTGCTTATTTGATTGTCTGTTTCAGTGCTGTGCATTGTATGAAATGGAATATAAGGAATTCTTTTGCGCAATAATTGAACACAGCAAAACGGATTTTTATAATGTGGTTGTATCAGCATTGGAATATATTAATGATAATATTAATTCTGTGGAGACATTTGTGAACGATGACAGCTTTTGCAAATCGATTGCAGAGTTTATTCCTAACCATGACATGGAGGATTTTTTGAAACATTGCGTCGATTTTGTTGACCAGAAATCCACACACTCTCTACTGAAGTATGTCCGCAAATTTTCACCAGGCTTGTCAAGAGTTGCAAAGGAGCAGTTGTACGTTAATTCGTTATACTCATATTCTAACTTCTATACATCTATACTATATATAAATACTTCATAATATTATTTTTAATCTTGATGTATTTTTAGGAATGAACATGCCAGTCGAATTTTACCTGAAGGTACTACACTCTTTTAAGCTTGATTGTCAACAAAAGATTTACTTCATTTAAGCATTTTACAAACTTTATTTCTTTTCGTATTTAAAATATCACAACCAAATGAAAACAACATTGTGATTGTTCTTATGTTTTAACATTTGTGATAATAAATTTTTATTGCATTCTTAAATAATCTGGTATTAAAACGCACTGGCTATTTGTAACAAAATAGTCATTGTTATAAGTAGTTCCTTGTAATAACTGCGTCTTTGTGAGTGTTCTGCGCTCTGCCTTATTTCTTCAAGTCCTCTTAGGATGGTAGACATTTTAAAATATGGACATCATCAGAACTGAATAACTATATAATCGATATATATCAGAGAAGAGTAGGACGAGTACCTATTATAAACATATATCATAAAATCGAGGTGCACCGTTAAAATGAATACATGAGACTTGCATGATGGAAAGGGAGACAGAAAAGTGGAAGCAGTGGAAGAGCGAAAGCGTTGATTATAACCTATAATCGTTCAAATCGTTTCTGATGATTCTAGTAGGCAAGGTGTAATTTTTACAATACGAGTACGACGACTACTTTCATCATGTCTGAAGCAAATTCAAATACTCCAGAAGCACCATCCGACATCGCAAATGATTCAAATAAACCACGTTCCGCTCAAAGATTTGCAAAGAAATCAACAGGAACTGTGGAACCAATGCAAACCACAACTGTTACTCGAGCAGGCCCTAAGAGACTGGCTGCACTGGCGACCAAAGATAAATTAATGGAAAACTTTAATCCTGACACAAGCAATAGGGAGAAAAGAAAGCTGGAAAGAAAATTAAAATCAAAAACAAACTCTGGGAGTGCTTTCGATGCACATGGGATCCATCTTGTGTCTGGTGTTAGTTTATGTGACTGCTTAGATTCATCATGTCCAGGGTGCTTCTTTCCATGCAAGAAGTGTAGGAGTCCCAAGTGTGGACCAGACTGCAGGAATAACAGACGAATTATTTATGAAAGTGTGGAATTTCATGGGTTTAGTTATGTCAAGAAAAATCCTCTGGAGAAATGAAAGTTTGATTTTATGTTTGTGTGTTGATTACATGTTATTTTAAAGAAAATAATAAAGCATTGTGTACAGTTTTCATAGAACTGATTTGTATAATGTGCATGCTACAAATATGGCAAATTTTTCATAATTTCATATTTGAATTGGACAGTTTTCTATTATTTCATGGAGTGCATTTTCAATATCAAATTTTAATGTTCCATTGCTTCCACCAGAAAGCAACAACATAACTATTTTACCAGGATTAAATGTTACGTTGTTGGACGTGCAAGTGTATGTTTTTCATTACCCCGACTCGTTCGACACTCCTATGTTAACAAGGTTGTTGAATATTGTCGGAAAAATCCTGCGAACACTTAAACAGAGGACGTAAATCTGCAGAGTAACCTAACCGTCAACCGCCTTAACCACAGGGTGAGTGAAAAGAAGAGAAAGAGTGAATGTGTACGTCTGATTGGTCAGATTCACAGGTCGATATGTCTATTTCATTCGATTTTCATACTTTCCTTGTCTTCCGTGCAGACTGCAACTCCTGGAAGCCGTCGAAGGTCGGTTATAAAATATTTGTTGACCATGGAATCAACCGAATCACGTAAATACACTTGAACGGGTAGTTTGCCGCGGCCAGCGCCCTCATCAGTAGTTTTTTTGCTCGATAAACAGCTGAACGTCAAGGAACAGTGGTGTATAAATTAAACTCCGCGGAGCGTATTGCACGCTCTTAATTAATACAAAGACGAAAATGACTCGCCACGCATGAGTCAATAAGGGTGCGGAGTTAATCACTACTTCCTCAAGCTGAAGCAACTCAAATGTTTATATTCAAGACCCCATGGAGTTGGCGGAAATTGTTGTCCCAAAGGGACTTCTAAAAAGATGGGAAGTTGTTTTGGGCGATGTTTTCCCAAGTCGTCCTGTCGCAACAGCAATTCCGTTGACTTCAACTTCCTTATTGAAGAGGTAATTACTTTCAATGCACAAGTAAACAGTATCTAAACGTTTTGTTTATGTTTTTTTAGAACTCCTTTCCATACAAGAAGTCCAGGTATGCATTTGTATCTGCTACAATATATAGTGAGGTAATGAAGTGTTGTTTTCTAGGAACTTTCTCGATAAATGGCTTCTTAAAAGAAAATCTAAGAAGGGTTTGAAGGTAGGTTGACATTTAATGTGATATTTTATGTTTATTTCTTTGGTTCATTTAAGTTTCAGAAACCAATGCTTGAGTTGGTTGATGATATGCTGAATCCACACATTTCATACTACAATAGGCTTAGTGAATCCCAACAACTACCCAGCACAAGGTAAATTAAACACTATTATAAGATAATTAACCATGCTAGTGTATTTACATACACTATTGTAATGTGAATTTGTAAGTTTTTCAATAGTCTTAAAATTAATCTTCTCCGTTTAGTTCTTACCACAGTAATGATATACCATTGCAATCCTTGGATGCAAGAGCACTCCTGGCTAAAACAACTGTATCAACCCCAGCTAGTTCTCTTGACTTAGAATGGGAACATGAAATCATTCAGCCTTCGTTGGTGCCCGAAACGTCTGGAAGCTCCTGGACTGCGTTTGGCGACGACAACTGCAGCGAGTCCAGCACGCGCAACACTGCGCCCGCATGCAACAGTGAGTCGTGGTCACGAATCTCATCGGCTAATTCGCTGGAATGGGACAGTGTTCATAATTCGTTAAATCCTAGTCCACCTGCATCGGAAATTGATAATGACACTCAGGTTCTTTTGAATGAAATTGAAAGGCTCACGTCGCAAACGCTGCTGGAAACTGGGAGAGATCTGATTAGTTGATTAAGATAAACGGATTCGATGAGAGGCCTCATAAATTTGAAAATATGCAGCTCACGAAAATTTCTGACATTTAATACTAGTCAATATTTTTATGAGTTATTTAATTTCAAAGGAGCAATGTGGGAATTTATTTCAAGAAAGTGGTTGTAAATCTTTTAAATATTTTGTAAGAATATCATTGCTTTATTGAACATTGAATAACTCAATAATACACAAGACTTTCAACTAGTCAACAATAAATGTGGGGTCTGATATTCCCTCCAAATTTTAATATTGAGCTTTTTACCATTAGCTTTTATTATTTTATTATGGTTCACTATGAATGATTTACATGAATATGGGGGATAGTCTTTATGGTTTAGTTAATGAATGAAAAGGAAATTGAAATGGGTGGGACCAAGGGATTTTAAGAGTAATTTGAAGAGTGGCCTTGGAAACAGTATGAAATAATTGCGACAGGAGCTGACAGGAGGTATGCTTTAATTGAATAAGTCTAAAATAAGATTTATATGGATTAACACTATTAATACAAATGTCATTCATCAGATTTGTGTCATAACTACTTATTTATCCTTTTAGTCTCTAATTTATTTTTGATATTCATTCTGTTTGAACAAGTTTTTATGTTTTGTCGAATAGAAATTTGGTTATAAGTAAAGAATAATATCATAATATGCTAATATTATTCTCTATATATTCTCAAATTTATATCATATATGTAACATATCATGACTCTGTAACAAAATAGTAAACAATGTGCTCATATAGTTAATTTTAAAAAGACAAATCTTAAAAATGTTAAATGTACTGTGTTAATATTTCATATGATATAATTTCACGTTGAACGTCGAATTTTGTAGTTAGCAAACTCAACTATCGTGGTTAGTGAGAAATCTAAATAATTTGGGTAGCAATGGATTTGATAAAAGATCGACTAATCGTTTAGGTAGAAAATATCTATATATTAAGAACTGTACAATCCGAATATATATAATATAGCACATGATTTAAGTAATGTCTAAAGAAAATTGTACTCAATTGGCTGATATTACATACAAATGCTCCTTGGTGATGTAATCAAAAGTTTTGTACAGTGAATGTCATTGTAAAGATGGAATAGCATTTTTTTTGAGTCAAGAGCAGGAATTAATGGTGAAATGTTTAGTTTTATAGCAAAGTTTATGTAAATATTGAAGCTTTACTTTATTTACACTCACGTTGTATTTCAATATGTTAAATCTGCGAAGCTTTATCAAATGAATTGATGTGAATAAATTGAAAATGATCTGAAACAATGTACATGTACTATGTGGTAAAATAACAACACATCGAATTGAAATAAATTAAGACAAACCGAAAAATTCTTCTGTTCAACAATTTCATGATTAGTAATCATTTTTAAGCTTGTTGTATTAAGCTAAAGGATTCAATGCAAACGGAACAACAGAAAATTAACGCAACATGATTTATTTCATAAATAATGGATGCAATGCATTACAAATAAACAATATTTTAAAACATAATCCACTAATCTATATGTTTGACATATGTAATTAATCTGTAATGCATTAGAAGTTCAAATAATTGCATCTGTTTCCCAAGACTTTAATGATTTTAAGTAAACAATTACTCCAGAAAGACAAATTTTCAAATGTTATAATCTAAATAATTAATTATTTATTCTTCTTTTTTGCCTTTGTTCCAACGTTTTTTAATCCAATTTGGAATCCATCTTTTGACTTCATCCTGCAGCTGTCTAAATACTGCAACCAGTATAAATGGAATTGCCAGTAATTCGTTGCTGAATAGAAATACCCAAAATACCACTGCAAACATTGCCAAATCCGTAATGTAATCCATTGTATTTCTGACTTTAACCTGTGCAATGGCCTTCAGTTTATCATCGCTTGGCAGTTGTCTGCTTATAAACGGTAGTTCATCGGGCTCGACGGTCGTGGATGTCTGTGTCATAATCTCACACATTTTTGGCTTGCGGAGATACATTGGTGCAGGCGACTGCGATTTCCTGTCTGGTCGTGATTTCGATGCGGAACGGGGGCGCATTGATGACGATGATCTGGAAGGAGGACGAGCTTGTGAATTTGATCTGGATGGTGGACGTGCCTGAGACGTTGATCTAGATGGCGTTTTGCTGGTACTACGTGCTCTGGATGTAGCCCTCGTTGGCTTTTCTGGCAATGGTGACTTCGATGGTTTACTAATCTCGTAACCTTGTCGGTGTGGTGATTTAGAAGTCGCAACACTACGTTTGCCAAATCTAGTTTCTTCCCGTCCTCTTGTTCTTGTTTGAAGAGTTTCCTCCTCTTTTTTCTTTAGTATCTCTACTGGTTTTTGTTTAATTGGCACTTCAGCAACTTTTGATTGTGGTGGTTCATTTAGCTTGGTCATCATTTGAGGTAATTTTGGATAAACATCATCTCTAGACTTAACAGGAGATAATGCGCTCTTAGGAGGGGCATCAATCTTCTTCTTAGTTGTTTTTGCTTTACTCTCTTCCATTTTCGATTTGCTGAGGCTCGCGCAAATTATAGGCGGATCAAACATTTTTATTGGCGGTGGAGGTATTTCTTCTTCCTCTTCCTCGTCACTGTAGTGCAAACGCGCTTGCATCTGAGCTTGTTTTTTAAGAGCAGCGCGAACTGGATTATCCTCAACACCTCTTAATGTTTTATGCGCCTGAGTGCGGACTATTTCGCCGTAATGATCAATTATACTCTTCGACTCCTCAGCTTCCTTTGACTGTAAAATGGGTTGAGAGATTACGATGCCCGCAGCAGTCAAGCCGGCACCAGCAATTGCACTTGTATTTCTATCTTCAACAGACTCTTCTTTGCTGTGGACTTTCAGCTTCTGAATATCTAAATAGTCATCAATCAATGAATTAGATCTGGATCTAGGCGTATCAACTTCAGACCCAGATGTCGGTGGGCTCATCTCCCCATCTTTCTTCTTCAAAATCGGTTTGGGCACAAAGTTAGGCTCGGGCAACTTGGCTGGCTTGGTTAAAATTTCAAACGGAGCTTCGAACCGCATTGTCCTCATACTCATCTGTGGATGATACGTCTCATCTTCTTCCTCGGGTGATATTTCCCTAACTTTTATCTCTTCACGAATGCTTTCATTGTCAGATAATTCTTCTTCTGATAAACTCTCAGTGTATTCCTCGTCTTCCCAGACATCTTCATTAACAACACTGATCTTCTTCTTCTTTTGCGTTACTGTTTGCCGTTCTGCCATTTTAGTACGGATTCGTTCAAATTCTTCTTCTTCCTTCTCTTCCGACGTTGACCTCTGTCGATTTTGCATAACATTCTTATGTTCGTCCATGGTTAAACTCCTGTTTACTTGTCCACTTCCAAACAGATCTGTCAAGTCGCCCGAGCGTCTCAAACTGTGGCGTTTTTGTGTGTTTAATATGTTGTGCGGAATTGTGCCTCCTGCAGACAGCCGTCTGCGCAATGAATGTTTACGCTCGAGATTTGTGATGTCGTGTTCGTCAGGATTATTGATTTGTATCTTGGGTATTAAACTAGACTTTCGTACATCAATTCCTTGTTTTTCCATTTTGCGTTGAATGGCTTCTTCTTCAGCGAGAGCTTCATTGTAAAAACGAACCATTGCACGTTCGTGCAGTAATTCTGTAGAACTAGCCGAGTATTTGATGGGGTCGAAGAGTTGCGGTGGTTCGGCACTTAACTCAGGAGCCGAGAGAGATAATGGCGGTGGTACCGATCCCATATCTTCAAATGGTTGCATAGAAGTTTCGTCTACAATGAAAAGCAATTTTTATAGTAAATTCATTAAGAAAATAGAAACGACGCCAACCTTTTCCTTCTTCCGGATACAAAACCATCATAAACTCCGTGCTTCCGCCTAAATTCTCGCTGTTATCTCTTGACAATGGCTTCCTTAGGTTTGCAGGTTTATCCTTTACGAATTTATGAGTATCTCCTTTCTGCACGTAATGACTAGGACTGGGAGACCTTTCTTTCAAAGTACTCTGCGTTGGCGTCGATCGTTGTGAACTGATATGATCATCCCTTACTGGAATTGTATTCAATTGCATGATAGGTAATGTGGCTGATTTATTATTCATTTGTTTTATCGGTTTAATTTCCGCTACTACAGGTGTTGGGGCTTCTGTCCTAGTGATTTTCAGATCAGGACTACCATAACTTAAATCTTGGAACATTGAATCCCTATCAAACAAAGCTCTGTTTAATGTAGATGCTTTTCTTTCTGCTTTTGGTGAAAACTCCGGTGTTTTTGGTGGGCTCGTAATTTTACTTCTTTGTGGCCTTGGTGGTGAACCTACGCTAAATTCATCTTCTTCGTCCGCTCTGGATGACGACTGTGATCTACCCTTTTTCCGTTTAACTGCCACGGGTACCAAGTCATCGATAATGTCCCTGGGTTGACTCCTTCCCCTTCCGCCTATTGGTTCTAACAAACCGCGTTTCGGGTCAGGAATAAAGACCAAGTCTGTCTCTGGGCTGGGTTCACTTACTCCGAATGGACTTTCAGCCTTGACACGGAATTTGTACTCGCCGCCTTCAATCAAATCTCCCAATATAGTCGATAATTGTTTTGTGGTCGCTGCTTTAAGCCACACGTTCCAACCTAATCGGTAATATTCAACGATATAGTTACCAATTTTACAACCTCCGTCATCTTGTGGCGTGTTCCAAGATAATGTGACGGAGCGTCCCAAAGACATGACCACTTTTGCACTTCCGGGTGGTGATGGTTTATCTGTAACTGTGACCAAGAATGAGGCAACGTCAGTGCCCAATTTATTAACGGCTCTGATTTGATATTCTCCTCGATCGCTTCGTAAGGCTTCGTTAATTTTCAAAGTCGACGAATTTCCGTCATTTTCGATTTCGTATCGTTCGTGTTCGTTTATCGCTTCGCCATCGTGGGACCAAAACACCAACGGTCTTGGTAATCCAGCCACAGACAACTTCAACCGCACCAGTTCACCGATTTCAAATAACAACCCATCTTCATACTGTCTAGGAAGACGTATGCTTGGTGGGGCTTCCAAAGTAAGTCTAGCTCTTGTAGACACGTGCCCTGCTTTGTTTGTTGCTGTGCATTTTATTTCACCCTCATCGCTAAGCGCACTCTGATGAATAGTCAGAATGCTCCTGTCACCTTCGGTTAAGATCCTCGTCCTTCTACTGCTGAATATTTCAAATCCATCTTTAAACCAACATATCTTGGGTGTTGGCTGCCCAACAAAGTGACTCACAAATTCGACTTTGTTGTTTTCCAAAGCAACTGTATCTTGCAACTCTTTGGTAAATTTCGGTGCGACAATCGCGTTTCTTTGATGGGTAACAGTCAATGGTTCAGATAGTTCGCTGGAATCTGACAGTCCTACCAAGTTTTCAGCAAAGATACGGAACTGATACCTCCATCCTGGTTCCAATCCGCTCAAAGTCAGTTCACACACATTGACTTTAGTCGGCGCAGCTTTCACCCAATGTGGAGAACCAGTACGTCGATGCTCCACTAGATATCCAGTGAAAGTCGTACCCCCAGTGTTAGCGGAGGGTGCCCAACGTATGGTGAGCACGTCGGGCGTTCCATCGTCAACCGCCACCAGGTATGGCTTACCTGGCGGGGTGGGCCGTTCTAAAAGTTTAAGTTCCAAATTATTATTTCAATGTAACACACCCACAATAATAGATAAGTTACTGCTTCAAACAGAAAACGCTAAATATTGATTTTTCAACTGAGATCCCTGGCCTAATAAAATTGAACAAAACGACAGAAATAACCAGAACCACTAGTAGCTAGGCAGATGCATGTTCAAAATGCTAATAATATGAAGTTCGAGACATCAATTGTACGTTCCGTTTCCGTAGTGAACTTCAACGTTACGCAACGCTACTAGTTAAAAACAAATAACGCAGTGTACGTACCTGCCCCTTTTAATAACAGATATTTCTTATTTCTTTCTCGAGAATGGGTTTTTCCAGGTGTGTTCCCCATCTCATACTAATCGACGATGGCCGAAACCGTCTGTCCCAGTCCGTGCTAAATTTAGTATTTAGTCTAGAGAAACTTAGAACAAGCAGCTTGCTTTTGAAACTTCAATTTAGGCAACACATTCAGACGTTCGTTATGAAGAAAACTCTACGGAAAA
>JARRAA010020921.1:0-13611 GCA_030557295.1 Ecitodaemon sp. MM-2014 | reverse complement strand
TGGTTTATTTATATTTTGCTATCTGTTCGTAGATGGCGGCACGTTGCAATGCGCCGCGGGTTTCGCGTAGTTTTCTCTTAAATAATAATGCGGGATCAATTCGGAGAGTTCACCTCGTCGATATTTATGGCCGAGCGCGTTTGAATGGCCATCGAGTGGCTGAAAATCGGCGCTCGGCCGAAACTGGGACTGGCGCCGAAGCGAGGTTAGAACGCCGATGGAAACGTGTAGACTGCGCGCAGACGATGGCATTGGCCGTTGTTGTTGTTGTTGTTGTTGGCGGACTCGTTCGAGCCAGATTGCCGACTTCCACCGGCGCACAACACGACGCAGCACCAGAGCGAGTTTTCCGATTCGAGCTTCGAGTTTAATTGAAGTTTGCCTATTTATTGGTCGTAATTGAAGGGTGCGGAGGGAGCGAAAGTTTACAGTCGACATGAATTAACATGACCGGCGGGTCGCGCGCGGCTTTAAATGTAATTTATTATTGCTAGAGAACGAGGGGACAGAGAAGTTTGGTTATGTTGCTTCTTTATTTCATTGTAGTTCGGTTCTGCGTATGTTTTGTTCGATATCTCGGGAACTATTCATGGGATTTTATCGATTCTTTCGGAAATACATTCTTGATTAGTTTGTCTATTATGCGACTTGTTTTTGTTTTGCTTTGGTTGTTATTACTGAAAATATGGCATGAAAAATACGACGCCACGAAGTTTTACTTTCAGGTTTTACATTAGTATCTTTAGCGTTATGTAACAGCTTTGTTCTTAACTTAAATATGTTGAAAAAATATGGGTAGAATTCTATGTTTATATACTAATTATATAGTATAAAGGTTAAGTAAATCGATTATATAGTTTTTGAATTAAAAAATATTTAAAAAATTAGAATATTTTTTTGCTTCAGAAAAATTTTTGTCTATATTTTGGTCGATATCTCTGAAACTATTAGTGCGATTTTATTGGTTGTTTCGAAAATATACTCGTCATCAGTTTGTCGATTATAAGACATGTTTTTGTTTTGTTTTGGTTGTTATTACTAATAATACGGCACAAAAAATACGACGCACCGAAGTTTTATTATCAATTTTTACATTGTTGTTTTAGGGCACTCTAACAGCCCTATTCTTAACTTAAATATATTAAAAAATTATTAGTAGAATTCTATGATTATACCTTAATCATCTAGTATAAAGGTTAAGTAAATCGATTGAATAGTTTTTGAATTAAAAAAATATAAAAAAATTTGAATATTTTTTGCTTCAGAAAAGTTTTTGTCCATATTTTGGTCGATATCTCGGAAACTATTGATGCGATTTTATTGATTCTTTCATAAATACATTTCTGATTAGTTTGTCAATAAACTGGCTTGTTTATATTTTGATTGGGTCAATATTATGAAAACTACGGCACGAAAAATACAACGCCGCAAAGTTTTATGTTTGCCTTCTGCATCGCTATGTTCGGCCTCACGCACACGCTTTGTTTATTATTTAAATATTCTGATAAATTTGCACAACATTTTATAGATACGAGCAGTTTCCTAATATAAAATTCAACCAAATCGATTCGATAGTTTTTCAGTAAAAAAATAGTAAAAATTGAAAATATTTTTCGCAACAAAAAAACGCAGAATTTGGCGAAAAATATAGCATAACTTCCGTAATAATCTATTTTCTTCAATGAAAATAAGCCATATAAGAGTCAATAGACTCTGATTTAATATGTCCACTGTTTTTTGAAAATCTGTCGCTTCAAAGGCCGATAGTCGTGTTCACAAATAGTCAAGTGCACTTGATGCATCGTACCACTTAACGCCATCTACTGCCCTTATCTATCACCCGAATATCTCGATAAAAATGCAGTGGATTCTCTAAAACATGCACAATCTCCTGGCGAAAAAATCGGCGCAATCCACCGGGTAGTTTCGCCGTAAAAAAATACCGAAACTCGGCTGGTTTTCAATTCGCGAAACAAAATCAAATGTAGGCAACCAAGCATACGAATTAAAATAACCCAACTCGGCAGGCGGCATTAAAAGTCGAAACGGCGCTCCTCTCGCTCGGCGCTAATTGGCAAAGTGCGAACTACAAGTCGCGCCGAGTCGGCCCGAGTCAAATAATCCGCATGATTATTTCTTTGTCCGCCAGGAGCGGCGGCGGCGGCGTAATCCGCGCCGATACTACTCGTTATTATATTCGGAAAGGCGGCGCTTCAAACTCCGGCGCGCCGCAGACTCGCGAACTCGCAATCTCCGAGCGCGATCAGAACGCAGCGCGGAACGCGCATTCTCCGCGCCGTGAATTAAGACGTAATAAACTTCGCCACCGCCGGCTGAATCATCGAGAGAGCGGCGGAGGTGCAGGGGGCACCGAGCGGCGGCGGAGGGCGAGCCAAGTGGGTTTATTAAGAAGTGAATAATTCGCGCGGGGGTGGCGCGTGCTGGAAAAATCGGCGCGCGATTGGGCGACGTTAATTATCGGCGCGGCGGGGCCGCCGGGCGAATATATTGAAATCGCGATAGACGATCGCGATTTTAAGGGCCGAAGGGATTACGGCCTTGGGGGGGATGTTTTCCCTCCGCGGAAAGTCGTACGAACTGCGCCGGGGAGAGTTTTATGACGTTTACGTGCCGACGGATTTTTATTTCGGCGCTAAATATTATTTTTAGCGTGCAGTACTTTACGCCACAAGTGCGAAAAGTGCTTTCGCCTGTTCATCACTAGATGGCGTTCCGATTATTCGATCAATTGATCTCCACCAGAAGCAACAGAAATAAAAATGTTTAATTTCTAGTTATTAATGATACTAGGAAGGAAAGTGTACTTTTGTCATTGTCCGATAGATGGCGCCCGGGAAATATTTCTAAGGCAGATTTTGCCCGTCGAAATGAAATAAATATTGAAATTTTTCACCCAATTTATCCCTAAGAGAAGAAACAGAAATAAAAATGTTTAATTACTAGTTATTAGTGACACTAGGAAGGAAAGTGTACTTTTGTCATTGTCCGAGAGATGGCGCTCCGGCCAGAAATTCTGGGCGTCAGAATGTAATAAAAAATTATTCCTAATCGACGACAAAGTTTGCCACTTGCAGTTAATGAAACGCCGCCCCATTATTCGACGAAGTTCGGGCATTTCCGCGTCAATTACACGCGCGCCGCCATTAGGAAAAACCGCGCGAGGAAATACGCCCATTATCGAGCGTAATAACGCTCTTTAATTAAGCATAAAAGCGTCTTTTATTAAAACCCGCAACGATTATGATTGCGGCCTGGTTGCGACAGTGGCGCCGCTTCCACGCCTGAATAGAAAATGGCGGAGGGTTTTTTAATTTAATTCGCCTAGCCGGCGTTTGATCATTGGTTCTTTGCAAAATTGATTTTAAAACTAACAATTTCGTTCTTTGAGGGTAATTTGCGCAATCGAAGAATCAAAGAAATTGTTATCGTTTGTTTGGAGCTCGATTTTTATGACGTAATGAGCTTTTCATTGCATGACATTAACAATGTCTTTGTCCCCAATGTAATATCATTCAGGCATATTGATTTTAATGAATAATAAACTAGTTTCGTTGTGTTTTTTTTCGTTTTATTCATAGAAAACATGTAGTTTTAGCAAAACACCTTGTATTAATTATAATTCTTGTAGTTTTGAAGAGGCTTTTATGGTTTTTACTCACGAACTAACCTGAATTCATGTTTCAATTAACATTGTTCGGTAAATTAAGTTATGCTCTTGTTTGACACGTCAAACTATGTCTAATCATTCAAGTGCGTTTTTGGGAACGTTTGGGTCGATATCTTCGAAACTATCGGATGGAATTGATTGATTTTTTCACAGATCAATACCTAATGAATGTACCCCTATGATAATATTTACTTTTACTTAATTCGGATTCATATTATCAGTGTTTTTGGTGTAAATATAACACGACGACATGATTATTTTAATAGAAACCTGACAATTCCCACAAAATAATTAATAACTTTCGTAATTATGAATATTTTTGATTGAAATTTGGTAATGTTAGAGTCAGACGTTTTGGGAATAGTGTGCCAACTTCTTTTTCAAAATCGCTTCGCTGAAATGCGCACAATTGTACGTCAATGTTCTTATCAGTACTTTACGCATCGTTTCGTTCAACGCCATCTTCTGGCCTTGCTTGTTATACAAACATATCGATAAAATTGTTGTGGAATCTTATAAACATGCACAATGTTATGGTGAAAAGATCACATCAATTCAATGGACAGTTTCGAAGTTAAAAAATATTAAACTTTTGTGTGTGTTAATTTCTAAACAAATTCTAATATTTTTAAAAAACAATCGTAACTTCCGTCATAATGAATTTTTACCAATTAAAATATACCACATTAAAGTAAAAAATATTAGAAATAATACGCCATCTTTGTTTTGAAAATCGTTTCACCCAAATGCTCACAATCATGCATCAAAGTCTCCGTTCGTGTTTCACGCATCGGTCATTCTGGCGCCGTCTACTGGCCTTGAAATATTCAAGTAAAATTAAACATAATTCCCTACTAAATATAACCACTTTTATAAATAGCACATTTACACTAAGATTTAAACTCGCATTACATTATAACCGCGTCGAATACGTTTTCTCCTGACCTAACCTCACTCCATGAATAGTTATAGTATTTATTGACCGAATTCCGGCTAGATTTATGCGCGAATCAATACCAAACACTCTAGTCGCTTGCGGAACGTCAAACTCCGGCTCGCCGGGCTCATTCGAATGCAATTAAAGCGCATTTAGCGGCGGCCATGTTGAAGACGCTTCAAGAAGCGCGGTCGCCGTAAATCAGCGGCACGCGAGGACGACGCCGAGGACGAGGACTCGGCCCGTGCCGTCTGGCGTAAACCGGCGACAACTCGACATCGCGCAGTCAAACTCGAGCTCGGGCCCGGCGCTCAGGAACAATCCGGCGCGTGTTGCGGAGCGGAGGCGGCAAAGCGGCGGCGATAAATAACATTTCGACAGAAATTGAAATCTCCGCCGCGGCCGAAAGGCTTTTCGTTGCACCGTTTCCCGGGCGACGAATCGTTTGTTGCGACTGGGCAGTTTTTAATTAAGGAAATCAATAATACGAAAAACGGGACGACCGGAACGAATTCGATTAATCTAATTTGTCCTTCGAATCGCCGCGTCGCACGCCACCGGGATAATTAAGGACCGAATCATTCTTGTTTTATAATCTAATGAGGTCCATCATTAATTTTCCGCATAATCTCGGCGGCGGGCGCGCGCCCCGGCTAATTGCGGCTTGAACCGCGATCGCTTCGAGAGGACGCCGCCGCATTAATGCTTTATTGCAATTGTAATCGCCCGCCACCCTCGTAGGACGGCGCGCAGACAAAGAACGCGAGAAAATTGCAAGCCGGAACAAAAACGGAGCAGCGCGAGGAATTTTATTTTATTTGGCGGCGGCAAAAAAAAGGGATAATTGGGTTTTAATGGGGCGGATGCTGATTTAACATCACCATTAACAGAGATTCGGGTAAAATTAAGTTTTTAAAATGCGATATAAAAGTTACGACTTTCAGATCGTAAATAAGCGCTGTAAAAACTTATAAAGCGCTTAGATAAGTCGCCCGCCATATTGTTTTATTGTGCCTTAACTTTTAACACGCTCGTTTGGACTTTTAACGGTTTTATTACTTTAAACTGGCGAATAATTCTTGAGAAGTGGGTAAAGTACGGCAACTTGCAGTCCATCTGTTGAGTCGATAACTAACTAACAATTGAATAGGCATAAGTTGAAATATTCGTCGCCAGATGTCGCCCGTTGTGCGCTTCAATCATCTTATTCCTACTTTACGCACAGCTCCATTCAAAGCCATCTCCTGGTCTTGTTTATTTCATAAAAATTACGGAAAAATCACATTAGATTCTTCAAACCATGCACAATATTATGACGAGAAGATCAAATCAATCGAATAAACAGGTTTTTAGTAAAAAAATGTTAAACGAACTCGCAGTCCATCTGTTGAGGATGTAACTAACTAGAACACGCCACTGATTGAATAAATCAGTCGCTAGATGTCGCCCGTTGTGCCCTTTCCCAGCTAAAATATTCTATAACTAAAAATTGACTTTCATGCACTCGCTCGGTGTATTTTATTAGACAATTATGGCTAGACGTGACTTTCCATCCGAGGAGCGGTTCGGTGAAAAGCTGCGCCGCTGCAAACTGCGGCGATGAAAAGCGCGAGGCGCGAAGATGCGCCCGCCGCCGCCGCCGCCGCAATTGAATTCGTGTTAGCCGCCTCTCACGATTGTTGCATCGGCAATGAGCGCACACACAATGGTACATATTCAATTGGGCCGCCGCCCGCCGCGCGCCCGATGGAGGCGGCGCGCGATATAAGCGTTATTGTAGGATGAATTCTGTCTCGTCGCGTTTGATTTTCTTGATAGAAATCGTGCCCGGAATCGCCAACCGCGCGGATATTTACGACGGCGCCCGCCCCGCGAGGGGTCGGCGCGATAGCGAAGGTCTGGAGGCGGTAGACACTTCCGGCCATCGTGGGCAACCCGCGAATCTTTGACGGTGCAGTGCAATCGTTTCGTGAAATGCGACATTGGGCGCTTTGTAGATTTTCAAATTGCGGAAATTTTGTTGGAGAGATTTTTCGGGGGGCAGTTTGAGAAAGAGGCAGTTTTACGCCGGACAAATATCGATAAACTAAATGCGTTGCGCATGCGCATTGAAAACGCATATACTAACGCCATCTGTGGTGCGATTACTGTACCGCAGTCCATGTCGGTAATATCGCTAACCGCCGCTTGGACTTCGTGAACGTTTCGTGCAATTCCGTTACAAAATGGAAGCAGCCAGCAAATACCACCGACGTTACTTCGTCGTAAATTGAGCGGCCGATTCGGTTTGAAAAGCATCCGCGCGCGCGCTCACTCGTGGCAGTCGGCGTGGCAAAGCAGTTTAGCGCGTAAAGCGAAATGGGAGCGCGGAGCGGCAAAGGCGGCGGCGACGGTGGCGCTGGCGTGCCCCGCGCGAAGCGCGCGTCGTCTACGTGCGGCGGCGACCGGGAGCGGACTCGCATGCGTTAAATGTTTTAATATTCGAGGCGAAAAAAAACTCGACGCTCCCTTTCCCGGTGCGTTCGTGCAGAAATTATTATTTTTATATCGCCTTATGTATATTATAATAAACCGTATGAAATATAGAATGTGCCATCTTAAAGCATAAAACGTTAGATAAAAAAAAAACGAAACGAAAAGGAAAATGGACGCGAATGCAAAGTGCGGGGAAGAGCGGAAAACGCGAATGATTTGAACAGGTCGCTGAAACGTATCGAGCAAAGAAGATTGCGGGCTTCGCATCCAATGCCTTTCGGAATGAGAATCACGTAGAATGTTACCCATATTTATTATATTAATTTTTTCTAAAAAAAAAATGCTAAAAATCGCCACAAAAACCTTAGGGTAAATGTATTTCATCTTTAAATCGCTCTCAAAGCCATACAAATGTTCTTAAAAGTAGTTTCCCGTAAAAATCTCCGAACCGGAAAACCGGAAGTCACTTAATAAATAGCTGAACAATAGTTTTTTTGTGTATTTTAACGAAGAACATTAAAATTTCGACGTTAAAAGTAATTACCCGTCAAACGCCCTCAACCGCAAAACCGGAAGTCCAATAACAAATTAATAATTAATTAATTTTCATACATATTTTTATGAAAAACATATAGATTGCAACTTTTAATTTAAAATTCGCTCAAACTAGCGAACCCGGAAAACCGGAAGTGATAGATTAAATTGCGGTATTTTGTTCCAGAATCAAATTTACATCGATTTCAGTGATTTTTCGTTTATTCCGACCCTGCTATACTTGTGAGTTGACAAAACCCGCGTTAAAATTTCATGCGAAACTTTCGACGACTCGCGACTTACGACGTACTTTTCGTTTAGCCTTAGTTCCGCTTCCGGTCGGAGGAGGCCATTTACAATTTCGCCCTCTCGCCGTCTGGTCTTATAAGACGTGATGTCATCAGCGCCGTCTGCGCCCTGTGTGCAGTCACGTCCGTAATGTGTAAATAAAGCAAGTGAGGAGCGCGGTGCATCATGCCCTCGTCTCTCTTAAGGACTCTCCGCGTTCGTCCTTGCCCGCAGCCAGAGTAAGCTACTCCTCGGCGCCGGGTATACGGTTACGGCTCCTTCCTATTCCGCGCGTTGTCCTCCCGCCGCATTTTAAACTGGACGCCGACCGGCGACGAGGGAAACAATGGCGGCGACTGTTACCGGTCTCGGCTCGATGCGGAGGAGCCGGGCAAGCAGCATAACAAACGGATTTGTCGGGATTAAGGACGGCGACGTACAAGAGTCGCGCGTTGCGAAAATACGACCGGTTCAAAGCGAATCGCGAACCGGTAACTGACCGCGGGCAATGATTTCGGTTTGAATTCCAAATGGATCGCTTTGTTTTCGCTGCAAACAATCACCGAGCCGGCGGATTGTTTGCTTAGAATTTATTAGCCGTCGGAATTTTCGCAATTGAACGAGATATGAACGTTTAAACTATGCCGGAAAACCGGAAATGGGCTGCAAACATTGATATTTTTTTAAAAACAATAATACATTTTAGGGAACACAAAATCAAGATTTTTAGACGAAAATAAATAAAATCGGAAAACCGGAAGTAGTCCTGTTACCACTATTTTGAAATTATTGTCTTTAATATAGTAAGCAATTTTGGAAAATACATGTTTTTTTGTTAAAATCAACTAAACCGGAAAACCGGAAGTGGATAAATAAATTGCGGCGATTTATCTGGATGAATATTCCGAATCAATTGCCGCAATTTTTGCTCTGTTTCTAGTCCGCGTTCCTCCGAAAAGTTCTAATTTCCTAATTCCTAAAGCGACGGGGCGTGCGAGGCAACTAAGGAACCGACAAGAAGAAACGTAGCGGCGAGATAATAATTTAGATGAAAGACGAGTTAAGGCCGACCGCGTGCGCTTCCGGCTTCCAGGGTCGGGCGCCGCGTCGAGGAGCAGAAGACACGAACGATAACGCGTTACATCCGAGAGATAAAGGAAACTGCCCGGGCGGAGAAATAAAAAGAAAGGGCGAAGGGATGAAATTACGCGCCGCGCGGAAACCGCGCTAGTGGAAATTCGAATGCAACTGGTAATTAGGTTACCTGATCCCGAACGTGCCGGCGGTAAATTTCCGCGTTTCCTGCCTTTTTTCATGCCGCCACACACCTGGATATGCTCCGAATATACTCGCGGCGATCGCGCGGCTTATCTCTCTGCGAAATTGACAAAGCGGCGCCAACCGGAAAACCGGAAGCCGGTCGGGACAAAACCGGAAGTTGGTCTTGAAACGCGCTAAAAGTAATTTTAAGTCGTTCGCTCGAAGTGCCTTTTTGTCTTGCACTTTTCCGGTTGGCACGAGCGTCTGATTTTCTCGATATCCGTGCCGGACAGGGAAACCGAAGGGAAATTAATTAATCACGATCGCGCTAATGCTTAGCATGTTCGTGCCATAACCCGGCTCGCGCTTTTCGGCCGGGCGGAAATCGCGCGTCTCACTAATCCGACGTTTCCGACTTATTTCGTCTGCGTCCGGAGGGCGAACTTCTTTTTTCCCGATTCCGAATTATTTCCCGATAAATACCACTCGAGATCCGAATCTTTTCGTCCTTAACTTTCCCCCGCTCCCGCCCCACGCCGCGCTAATTTCTTTTCTCCGCGCCCGGGCGATTTATTTTCTAGTTTTGTTCCGGCGAACTTTCCCGCTTCCGCTGAGTGCCGAGTAAATTTAAGTTGCGGGTGTCGAAAATTACGAGTGGCAAAATGTTTTCCGACGAGACGGACGGCGCCGCGCCGGCAGGAGAGTGCCGTGCTACGAATTCGAGATGAAAAGTGCAGAGTGCAAGGAATTTATAGATATTGATATACGAGTTATTGATCGCCCAAGGGTCGAAGGATTGTTTCACGTTTTTATTTCCGTACGTGGTTTTCGTGATCTGAATCGAACTCGCCGATTGATTGAACATTTATGGGTTCGGCACGTGGTGTCGGAGATATTTCTAGTTTTCACGCGGTGAATTCTGATGGGGAGTGAGATATAAAATCGTTTGGCGTTTGAATTTTTTTAATCGGACGAGTAGTTCGCGAGATATTCAAGTTTTTGTTTTGAAAAATTTTAAGTACAAGCGCAGCGGTGACTAGTGCGCATGCGTCGAGTGCTCAGGCGCGTGTCCAGTGCGCGAGCAACCAATGAAACGCAGCGAGGGGAGTGAGTAAGCTCCTCGCGCACGCGCACGCGCACTCCCTCCATAACACGAATTAAATTTATAAAAACTTAAATATCTCGAGAACTACTGCACGGATTTTAAAAATTCCAACGCCATTCAATTTCATTACTTATTCCGCATCAAAAACAGCTTTCGGTTTTCTGGATTGTGATTTTTAGTTTATATCAAAGTGAGTTGTAATAAGATTATCCTAGACTAACGAACAAATTCTGTTCCAGCGTGTAAAGTGATCATCCATTGATCGTGCGGCGGTCGACGGGAAAACAGCATTCACTTAAAGTAAGTAACAGTCGCTTTATTGCCGCCTCTCGATCGGCGACAAAACGTCGTAAAGCGCGCCGCAAGTCGCGAATATTTAAAACATGCCATGAATAAATGAATACATCAGGAACGGCTCCGCAAACAAAGTCATTAAATCAACCCCCGGCGCGCGCGCGCGGCGGCGAAATATGTCGAAGCGGCGCATAAAAATCGTAATAAACGTAATATCGTCGCGCCGTTTCCGCTTCCGGCGCGCCAAACTCGCGACTTTGCAGCCGTCGTAATAGAAATGTTATTAAACGAAATAAAGGTGCAATCCGACGAGGGCATTTTTATCGCTTTCCGCTCGCGTGGAGGCGGCGAGATGCCGCGCCCGCCGTTCCATGCTCGCCGCCGCCGCACGAAAATTGCCCGCATAGTTTTACTATTATATTGCGTTTACCGAGTCTTAATATTGCTCCGAAGGTAAATAGTGAGTTATTATCATCACAAAGGCGAAAATGGGAAACATAATGGGCACTGGAGCGGAGGGAAAATTAATTTGACCAATAAATTTTATGCGATTTTTAAGCATAGCTCGAATTGCGTTGGAATTTTTAAAATCGGACGCATACTTCACGAGATATTAAAGATTTTGTTTGGAGGCCACGCCCTCATTGTCAGTGCGCATGCGCCCAGGACTTAACAGACAAATACACTCATATTAAACTGCAAATATCTCGAGAACTATTTATGCGAATTAAGAATTTTCAACGAATTTCACTCCCCACTAGTCTCCCTCATCATAAATTAATTAATTTGTGTATAAACAATTAATTATTTAGCCGCCCCCGGAACGAACACTTAAGTCGTTATTGTCTGGATACAAGCGAACACTTCCTCGACCTTTCTTAAACCGTCGGAGGACGTAACCGTTTGTGAAGGTTGTTATGGGGACGGCTGGAGGCGGCGGAGGCGGCGGCGCAATCAGATCGTAAGGGATGAAACATCGTTTATGTTGCGGTTCAAACAGCTTAATAATACAAAGTTACCACCCGTGCGGGATTAATAAATCTCGTCGGCGGCGGCAGAAGCGCCGTTACGCTCTTTGCAACTTTTCAGCCGCGCGTACGTGCGCGGTGCAAAGCGTATGCGTTTCTGAATCAGTTTTCGAGAGCGCACTGTGATGCATGTTCCCCGCACACGCGTAGAGACAATGTGCCGGCGGCGGCGATGGGGGCGGCTGCAAGTGAACAACCAGGAAACGCTGCGTTCTCGCTCAACGCAACGCAAAATCCAACGCAGATTCGAAGGGCAGTAACGGTCGAAGGGTCAAAAAATCGAAAAACAGCAAAGGGGTACCCCTTAGGTATCCCACTTCCGGTTTTCCGGTTTTCATAAATTTTACGTTTAACATAATATTTACACAGTCATTATAATTTTAACGTTAATAACATAAATAAAGGCGCAATTTTGACGTGCCCGTCCATCCCGGAAGTGCAAAAAGCACGCGAGGTGAATTGCACATAAAGAATATAATCTCCCGCGTCCGGGAGGCGCGCGGCAGTACATTTGTTTCGCGGTCGGCGAGCCGTTTTCGTCCTCTTTTTGCGTGCGCGCTCATAAACAGCGCGCATCCGTCTCTGTCGCGGCGGGCGCGACGGGGTAAATCACCGGAACGCTTTTTCTCGTTATCCTTGCGCGGCGCCGTTAACTCGACGCGCGAAACGTCAGAAATCACAAGTCAAATAAAAACGTAAAGTGCGTGCGGAGCGCGACGATCGCGCGGGACGAAAGGAAACAGCGCACGAGTTTGAGATAAAACAACGGCGACAGTTGAACCGGATATGGAGCCGGACGCGGCGGAAGCGAGACACGTGCGGGTGTAGGTATAATTCGGTTAGGTAACAGCCATCAAGGGAGGCTGGGAATATGGGCGCGGGTCTCTTTAGCCTTTTAGTGGACGACGCCGAGGACTTCGAGGACTCCGAGGACGTTCCGGACACAAAGCGTATCGACATATGAGCGGGTTTATATGAGCGTTAACGGAAAGTTGCCGCCGTGTTTTTCCTTCGCTTTTTTTCAGCGAACTTTTCCGGTTTCCGGTTTTCTGCTTTGTGGCCTATCGCGCCTTGCAGCGCTTTTCAAGTTTTATTTGTGTTTTCGGTATTGCATTCACACATATTTACGTTTCACTGGTTTGACATTTTTTAGAACAACTTCCGGTATCTTCAGTTAACGGTGTCTTCGATTACGATGTCCAATTAAGGGGTTTCGAATAGGCTGGTTTTTTAAAGAACGATTTACCGTCTAAATTTTTAAAATCGGTTCAGTAGTTCACGAGATAATTGAATATGTCACTTCCGGAAATGACAAACTATTGGGCGTAATTAAAAACTTTAAACGGCAGTATATTCTTTGGAAAATTCTGCATCTGACAGAACCCAATACGGGATTACTTCCGGTTTTCCGGTTATGGGAGTGCTCATATTTTTTACGAATTTTCAACGAATATCTGTTCAAGAAATAAAACCAAACAAACCTCGATCACTTTCCCATATACTTCCGGTTTTCCGGTTTTTTATTGTCATAAATAATACCTCGATATGGCGAATTTATAAACGTATTATCTCGCGTCTGGCTGAAAGGAAAAGTTTTACGCCACCGTAAAAAAATCAGTTTTGTCCGCCGTTCGATTTTGTTTTGTTTTCCGGTCGGCGCGTGGCGCCCCGCGATGTTTTTACAACTTTTATACGCGCTTTACATCCGGTTCGGGCGCCATCTGCGTCGATAGTTAAATCCAATTCGGGCGCGCATCGGAAAATAAAAGAACGTCATTATAAAATTTGACGACGCGCCCGGCTCGCGATGTCGGCGAGTTTATCGAGCGCAATAATTCGCTAATGGACAACCGGAAGTTGGCTCAAAGTTTAACAGTTATTAGCTTGTGGTGGCATCCGGGGAGCGCGGGCGAATCGAGCGAATCTGCTATAAAGTTTGATTTCATTATTTACTAACGAAACACGGTGGGGATTTTATTTTAAACAACGCTCGGACTTCCGG
>JARRAA010020914.1:0-17529 GCA_030557295.1 Ecitodaemon sp. MM-2014 | reverse complement strand
CGGCGGCGGCTGGGAGAGTGCGGATGGTCGTGTGGCGACGGGCTGGCGGCCGATGAGCGCTCCGGCGAACGGTCTTGGAATGAGGCGGCCGAAGGCGGCGGGCACCAGCGTTCGCACTTACGGGAGAGACGGGCGAGGGCAAAGTGCGAGCACGCAGTCGTTGTCAGATTACTCGCCGGAGCGTTGACAATCTACAATGCGCATGTGCAGAACTAGGTGTGGAAGATTTTCGATTTTGTTCGAAATTTGTTGAACAAATATCGGAAAATTAGGTTTTTATGATATAAAATACCCTAATAACTTGTTATAAATGTAGTTTAAACATTATTTAACAAGAAATTTGACTAAAGCTGTTTTATTTTGTGGCAAAGTATTGTTTCTTCTTTCTTCTTGATGAAACAATTCATTGAATATTGGTCACAGATCGTAAACAATTACGCAAACTATCATAAAAATAGTTAAAGATGTTTATTTTACTTCAAATTTAATTAAAACATGTTTCATTTTATAATAAAATAGAATTTTGTGAGCCTTTTCGATCAAGTACTCTTTGAAGAAGACAACTCACTTGAATTTTAGTCCAAAAGTTATAAAAAAATTAAAATTATAGGGGAGTATGCTATTTCTAATAAGGGATGTTCAGTTTTACACGAACTTAACTAAAACTTGTTTGATTTTGAGAAAACAAACTCTGCCCTGAAAAGAAACTTTATTTGAATCTTGAATTTTCTAATATTTGGGGTTTTCTGATTCAGCTTGGGCAAAATTTAATTATTGTCCTTTCCACTTTCCACACATATATAACTATTGGTATATATAATAAATATAAATATTAAGATTCGTGAAAATTGGGTTGCCTATGACAAGACTCTAAACTTGTTAATGAGACTCGAAAACCTCGAAAACCAACAAAATATTTCAACAAAAAATTATGTAACAAGCATAATAATACTTTCTAAACTAAATGCGGCTTGCACGTATAACAGTCCTACAAGAATTTGTAACCGTAGAAGTTAATTAAGTGGATAAATACCTTAAATATCATAATTATCTGCGTATAAACGCGTTTAGAAAACAAAGGATTGCATAAAACGTAATGCTAATCCCCACAAAGAATTTTGTGAAACTTGATGTAATTTCCACGTTTTATTATTACAATGTTTTTCAGATGCATAAAACCAGATAAAACATATTAATAATACTGAAAATACGCGAATTTCCATGTGATCAAAATAATTTCTGACGATTCATGTTAATTTCTATGATCTAGTTCACGATTTTCTTGACCCATTTATGAAACACTGTTATAAATTAGAGAAAATCCGGTCCTGCGGGTAAGAAAACAGCGATTTCCTTGTTTTCCTGCTACTCTTCTCACTTCTACACATTCCACATTTCCATCTGCTTATTCCGTTCATTCTATTCCCGCACCGAATGATACGTACGATGTGAAACAATCAAGCAAAGAGCGAAACAGTTAAGGCTGCGGACGATTTACATTGAAAGTACAGTTAAACGGGTTAAACGACTCGCAGGACGAACGAAATGTGTTCACAACGTGCGAAGTCTGCGATATAATTGTTTTAAAACGTCAAAACAACAAGCGTGAATCGGAGAATTTCCTCGTGAACAACCAGTCAATCTTAAAGTGAAACGCACCAGTGAGACGAACAAGGCTAAAATCGAGCGAACGCTGCACGCTTAACAAAGCGTTGTTACCTAAAACAAAGCCCAAGGTAATTCCATTGCTTAATTAGAGCGCATTATGAATCCGATTGACTGATTCAGTGACATATTGATCATTGACGTGCTCCGATTGTTAATTGCGATCATTACGTCTGCTCGGTGCGCTTGTAACATATATCAGGATTGTGAGTAACAATTGCGATTTGTTAATAGCAACAAATATTCTCCGATCGTTTCTCATCGCGAAGATTTGCGTCTCGATTTTGTACCAAAACCCGCTGGGCGAGAAACGCTCGGTGAATGTGCAGGAAGAAAGTGAAGTTGTTTAACATTTACAATTAGCATAACATTTGGCGATGATTTAGTGCTCCTTGACTAAAAATATGCAAAAGAATCCCTTCCTCCTGGCACATTGCGGATTGCTAGCCGTCGCTAGTCACTTCTTGGTTAGCTGGAGTTGGTTCATTGTGTTGTTATGGAGGAAGAGAAAGTGCTTTTTGTGATTTCATAGTTATGTAAGCCCGCCGACCGACCGACCATTTCACTTTCGTTCCTCTCAGATTCCCAGCCACGAGAGCGCATTCCACCCGACGTGGGCCAGCTGCCAGAGCCGCCACGCCATGGAGGTTTCCAGTACTCGACCAGGAGCCATCGCCAGAGGCAGAGGCAGCAGAGGACGACCAGCGCAAGCGTTGTATATGCCGCCAGCTAGAAGGCACAGAGAGTGAGTTAATACTACATCAATGTAACGTGAAGTTTTGTGTTAATTAGTGTCAGTTTTGTTCATAAAATCATGTGTTTCTCCTTTGTAGCCCGAGAGTGACCCACAGTGTTGAAACAAAGTGTGAAATCAAAGAATCTAGTGAACATAAAGTAAGTTCCTACCCATAAATAAGTGAGTTATGTTTAAAGCACAGCGATCTTTTACTAGATAATGGAGGATGCTGCAATAGAATCTCCTCAAATCCTTGTGCAAGAGATACATGACCTCAACATATCGGATAACTCAATTAAAGACATTACAAATAAGTGTATGACGTCCCCCCTGCACCGAAACGACTCTCAGATCGACGCAAAACAAACGCCGGTTGTGAATGCACATGACGCACAAGAGAATGTCCAGGAAAAGTGGAAAAAGTTGGATGAAATTGGCAAAACGCCAATTGTCATTCTCTCTGCCCAAGAGAACAATAAACCAGTACAAATTTTACAAATTGCGGATAAGGAGAAGGGCAGAGAGCGCGAAGAGGGCAAGAAACGCGACGAATTGAAGCTGAAGACAAGAAACACGAAGGGGATGGACGTTAAATGCGACGTTTTGCAGATTAGTTTAGCGAAAAACATCAAGAAGTCGCCGATTAAGTTGGTAGAAGTTGATCAATGGGAGGATTTGATTAATAGTGATGAGGAACCGACCTCGCCTGATCGTACAGTACAAAAAAATGTGAGTTTACGATCAATTTCAAGAATGTCAACGTTTTGTTAACGAAAACGTTGAATATTTTACGTGTTTTTATCGGAGGGAAAAGTGTTGTTGATTGGTAATTTATGTCCGTAGAAAGCTGTGATTCCTAAATACGACGAGAACGACCCGGATGAATACGAGAATATTAAGAATGATGAGACCGAGCACATTGTAGAGATCTACGACTTTCCCTCCACGTTCAAGACGCCGGATATTATGCAGATTTACAACGAAATGGATCAGGAATCGATGTACATCAAGTGGATAAATGATACGCGAGCGTTACTAGTCTTGGGATCTGCTATGCAAGGTAATTACAAGAAAATTTTATGTGAAATTAACAACTCATTGTTTCCCTAGCGAATTTTGACAAAATCGTGCTTTTTTCACCAATTATCGTTAATAATTTTGAATAATCTAAAGTTAAGTCAGCGAAAACCATAAAACGGAATGAGATAATTTATATTGTTTGCTTTGTGCTAGCCAAAAGAGCGCTGGGAATTGAAAATCCTTTCATAAAATCCCGCCCGGCCGCGATGGGTTCGCACATGGCTTTAGAAGCCGTCCGCTCGTCGAATCTTCGCCCTGCGATGAAGCGCCCGCAGACGTCGATGCAGGCCGCGCGCAGGATGATCACGACGGCTTTGGGCGCCAAGAGCAACGTGAGCCGCGAGGTGCAGCAGCGCGAACGTGACGCTCTCAAGAAAGCGAAAGAGGAGAAGCGGAACCAGAGGCAAAGCGAAAGAGACGCTTGGGAGGGCAATCCGCGCCCGACGACTGCTTGATATTAGTTGAGACTCGCCAGCGGAATCTTCATTTCAACATTTAACACTTGGCATATTCAATCATTGAAATGTCTCAGAGTCTGATGAAGTTTTTTAGTTTTATTATTTGATTTAGAGTTGGAAACTTAAAGAGTGTTTGGTATTTTGCATTCGTGCCTGAGTTTTCACTTGTTTCGCTTGATTTTAAGTTGAGTTAATTCAATTAATTGAGATTAGATTTTTTTGTGTTGAAAGTGACTCGGATCCTAGGGTTTGAGACATTAGTGCCTAAACGAACAATGTGATAATAGTTGTATTGTAACAGTACGTCTTTGTGTGAAGGAATAATTGTCCTAAAGTGTTTACTAAAACTTGGAAACTGTCGTACTACAATGTCGTAGGCTGACGCGGGCGGACAAATGCGCGTACTTTTAGTCAATTATGCTAATGACTGTTGACTAACGTAGGGTTTCTACTCGAAAATGTCTTCATTACATTATTAATGTCAATAAAGTTGTCTTGTGACTTAGTAAATAGTCATTTGTTTGGCGTCAGAATTTTAAGTGGGAATAGTTTCCATAAAATGTTTTGTAACTTTTACAAATTTGCTTTTATTTTTATGACATTTGCATTAATCAACAGAGAATTATATTGTAGGAGATACTTTTACAGGATTCCTATCGATATTGATTGTAAATGACTGAAAATTGGTGTCAAAGTGCTAACTTGTCACTTTTTGCCAAGCGATTAAGTGACGCGAATTTTCTTCAAAATCACCCTGTAACTCCTACAAATCTTAAGTGATCCTTATAATATCTTCGACAATTTACAGAGGATTAAATTGTAGAAGATACCTTTTTTAGGATTGTTAAGGAAATTTATTTTAATTGCCTGAAATGAGTGCCAAAGTTCCAATTTACAACTTACTTCATGCTATTAAAAGCGATACGTTTTTTCTTCTAAAACACCCCGTAACTCCTACAAATATTAATTTATTTTTTTGTTTTTTTTTTTATCAATTAACAGAGGATTAAATTATAGGTGATACCTTTTTCGGAACTTTACAGAAATTTATTATAACTACGCGAAAATTAACGCCAAAGTAACTCCTCATCCACAAATGACGAAACGTTCAGCTTGAGTGCAAGGTAAATCCAATAACCTGAACCTACAATGCACTAATCGTACAACAAATCAATACTCGGCGCAATTGCACGCCTAGAAGAATAGAACGCGTAAAACCTCAAGGACATTCACTACTGCTACCGACAGCGGACTCGATGGAATTTCCGCTCACATTTTCTTTCTTTTCAACTTTTTGCTTCTCCCAACGCATGGCTAACCGCCTTACTCGAACGGCGACGTAATCGCCTGACCGAACGCGATTAGATGTGATTTCAAAGCATTGAGCGGCAGTAAAAGGCTATCAGGGAACCCAACCTCGGCCTCGAAACCACCACGAATACCCAACCAGTGGACATGTGCGTTCGATTCTGTTCGTTCCTGCATTCGCGCTGCTGATTCGACGAGGATCGCTGAGGCGGTGAGGCTGAGGCTCGGTTACCAACGTTACCAGCGGTGTCCGTGACACAGCTATTTCTTCCCCTCTCAAAAGAGAACTCGCAAGACTAGAGAGCGGCTCGATACCGGCACCGGTGTCATTAATCTGGTTCACTTGTTGCGCTGCGGTCTTGGTGTCTTGCTCAACAATCCGCAAGTTACCTAACGCTGCGTGTGCTAATTGCAATTAATTAATTTCGACCTGGTGAAAATGTCTCACGCTGGACGTGTCGTTATCTACGGAGGCCGAGGCGCACTCGGATCCAAATGCGTCTCTCATTTCAAAGCCCAGAACTTTGTAAGTACCGAACCTATAAACCATTCCATAAAATAACCTTTCGACCTTATAATCAGTGTTTAAACCAATTAACACTCTTTATCACACTGAAATAGAAACTAAATCATGAATCTTTGGGTGCTTCCAGTGGGTTGGATCAATCGATCTGCATGAGAACACTGAAGCTGACCTGAACATCATTGTGGAGAAGGATGCTGATGTGAGTAACCAAGAAACCTCCATCCTCGGATCGGTTTCCAGCGCGTTGAACGGCTCGAAATTGGACGCGATCATCTGCGTCGCCGGCGGATGGGCGGGCGGCAATGCCGCCAAAGACCTGATCAAGAATTCAGACCTAATGTGGAAACAAAGTGTGTGGAGCTCCTTGATCTCCAGCTCGATGGCTGCTGGACATTTGAAGGAAGGCGGATTGTTGGCCCTGACCGGAGCCAAGGCCGCTCTCGAGCCTACGCCGGGCATGATGGGTTATGGAATGGCCAAAGCTGCAGTGCACCATCTAGTAAAGAGTCTTGCAGGAGATAACAGCGGCTTGCCGGCTAAAAGCACCGTCCTGGCCATTCTTCCGGTAACTTTGGATACGCCGATGAACAGAAAGTGGATGGCTAATGCCGATTTTACGTCGTGGACGCCTCTGGAATTTGTTGCCCAGTAAGTTTTGCTCTTAAATACAATTATTGTTTCTAAGGTCGTGAGATTCTTGCAGGACTTTCTTGGAGTGGACCAAGAATGAAAACCGGCCGAATAATGGAAGCCTGTGTCAGCTTCTGACCGAAAAGTCCGTGACGAAGATTGTCACGGCTTGAAGCTTTGCCGATAAATATTCTGAGGCGCGAAATCCGCTATGAAAATGGACCAAAAATTGCAATGTGGACAATGCAACATTACCGCCCATTTTGTTTTAGACCGTTATCACCTCCAAATTTGTTACTTGTGGTTCTTTTTTTCTATTTTTGTACGTTGTGAAAGTTATGTTGATGTTATTGTAGATGTTAAACATTAAATATATCAGCAGAATGCTCTACTTACTTTATTATTCAACCTATAACACTAGAAAGTGCACAGAAGCAGTAGAAGAACACGAAAACAGCAAAATATTCTTCTAAAGTAATCACACTGCTTTGAGGTTACGTTATAGGTTATGCTAGATCATAATAATTCATATTCAGCAGAAAATTAGAAGTAATTCCTGTCCGGTTATCGAGCAATGTTCGAATTTGGGCAAACATCTTGATTATCTCCAAAAATTTTTAAGGCAGGGGAAAACTGATGCATTGCATTCCAATTCTAATTCTGGTGTGATATGATATATCACATTTGAATTTTGTACCCTTTTGCATTTTTGTCAAAAATAGCAAATTTTAAAAATTAATTTGATTCAAAGGCCATACAGCGTTTTTCTCTATCGCTAATATATTCCGAGATATTCGTTTCCAACGCGTTCAAGGTTCGGTCAGTTGACAATTTTGTCGAAGGACACGGCCTTGACAAGGACGCGCGTACTAGCCTCCTTAATGTCGTGTTATGGCTGTACAACAGGTTGTAAGCTGCGCAGACGCATTAGGTCCGTTCGTAAGGACACGGCCTTGACAAGGACGCGCGCACTAGCCTCCCTACTGCCGGGGTATGGCTGTAAAACAACTTTTAAGCTGCACCGAAGTGTTTTTCCGAGAAATTCATTTCCAAGACGTTCAAAGTTCGATCAGTTGACAATTTTGTTGAATATCATCATAACCATTAGGTAGGGGGAAAGTGATAAGTGATTTTCATTGAATTCTGCATCGCATAGATGTGTCACTTTTCAATTTCCAAACAACCGGAATCCGCTTATTTTATCACCCGCGCCCGATCATCGACGTTAAGCGATGTCGGGCGCTTTATGTGGGTTGTCTCTGGTCATATCTGCGAACGTGGAGGTGGACCCAAACCAAATGGCTAATAGCCAGTTCTCGGTTAATGGCTAGGAATGTAATACATTCGAAATCTTCGAAATTCTGGGCAGTGGCGTCATCTCTGAGTACAGCTGTTTTCCAGAGCTCCGTTTCTTCCGTATTAAAGCCACAAAAGATGTCGCTAGGAGCACCAATTTGAAATTGTTCTAGAATAGTTACGTCCAACTTCGCATGGCAAGGTGTGAAAAAGTGAAATAGATTGTAAATTTTGGGCGCCACTTTGACGCACTTCCGGGGAAAATTCAAGCACGGATGGTACCAAAATGAAAAGAGCTTCTTCCCTACGATGTGCAGCGAATGCTATGACGCCTAGTGCGAAAGTTCCAGCAAATATCTTCTTTCTCTTTTAGTCTATGCCACAACTAAAGACGAATAAAAGTTAAATTCAATATTTATTCCTACTTCTCAATGTATTAAATAAATTTAAACATTATTTAAGTACAATAAGCTCCAATTATCCATTCTGTACCAGAAACCACAGCGGAAACTCGGAAGTTATCGTACATCCAGCTGTACGTAATCAACGTATTTTTCAATAAATCACTGCAAAACACTTAGAAGCACTGATAATTGTAATTGTGATGCGTTCTCGAGCAATCTCAGAAGTGCCAAACGTCCAAATTGCAAATTCTACTTTCTAATGTCTTGCCGCGCTGTCCCCTGATTGGTCGGCTGCGCGCAGCGAGCGCATCGGGCCATCCCTGAAAACAATTGAACGCTAATGTGGCCGATCTCGATCGCCATTTGCAGCAACAAATTGCACGATCGTCAATGGCAGCCACTGTGCAGAATCCGGTAAGTGCTTTAATCCCGTCATTACCATTTACTATGAAATTACCAAGCGCTCGGCTCTTCCGCGCGTTGGCAATAGGTTAAATCGCGTCGCAAGCGCGCGCATTGAATCTTCGCGCGGCAGGTGAGCGCGTGCGTTCAAACAACAAACGGTCGTCCGTTGCGCTCGTCGCATTGTGTCGCTCGCTTGGCTACGCAACGCTCCTCCGACTTCGGCTTCGAAACACGCGCAGCGCGCTTATTCCTTCTCTTCGACTCGCTTGCGCCGAAGAGTCGACTCAATTCCACACAGCCACGCGTGCTAATTGCGCCGAAAATGTTCGCCAAAACAGCGCGGAAAGGTTTGGAAATCGCCGAAGATCCCGCCGACCAAGTAAGTGCATTGAGGTTATCTTTTTGCGTTCGATTCAAACGCGATAAAAACCAACAGCCGAAACACGTTGTTATCGAAGGCGAGTCGTGAGCTGATTGTATTACCGCGTGATTTTAGGACGCTTGCCGCCAACGGCGCACGCTGAAAGTCATCCAGGGCCAAGGCTTGGCCAAGGAGAATCATGTGAAGCAGATGACGAGTGCCAAGTCATAGTAAGTCGCATCGAAAGCTTCAAATGTTGACTAATGCATGTTTCCATCACTCACTAAATGCTTGCAACGCTCGCACTTCGTTAACGCCCGCTTCGTTGTCGTTGTAGCGAGCCTGAGTCGAAGAAAAGAAAGTTTTCCATGGTTACGGTCGGTGTGCAGACTTTAGAAAGCAAGCTGCACGATGCTTCCATTTCTGAAGCGGATCTTATGAACGACACGCCCAGCGAGGACTACTGGCGCCTCTTGGCCGAAACGCGCGGCGCCGCTCTCGATCGCAGCCTGTGCGAAAACGAGAAGCTCAAAGATGAGGTGGACAGCCTCAAGAAGGAGAACAGCGCCTGCCAGGCGTTGCTGCAGGAATCTCGCGCCATGATCCAGGTGTTGGAAGAAATGATCGAAGAAGACTCGACCCTCTCGCAGGACTCGCTGAACACGTCGGCGACCACGGACACATCGAAAACCGGCAATGGTGTCGATGATATTGACATGACCGAGGAGGTCGAATAGACGCATTCGCAATTTGGTCGTCATTTTCATAAATCGTTTACTAATTCCATTCACCCTTAATGATAGACTGAATTTGCCATGAAAATGTTCTCCGGACGAGTTGCCTCTATATTAGAACAAATAAGTAACGGCTGTTTTAGATATATACGCAATAGATTTGTCTGCAAGATTTTTTTCGAAATTTCTCACGCTCGTGCATTTTTGCCCCAAACATGCATCTTTTAAGATCGACGATACGTTTCTGTACGAAATATCCAAAGATAAGAATAATTTAAATAAAGACTTTACTTTGTTGATGCTTTGTTTTAAGTTCTGTAAACACGCAAAAATCACCTCTGATCACTGTTGTGTCAATTGTTTACTAAGAAAACGCATTGTTCTTTTTTAGGTGAAAATGCAGCGTCCAGTGAAGACCATGCGTTTTCTAAACCGGAATACGCAATCTTCGACTTCTAACATCGGTCGCCAACTGATAACACCTGCCCAGAATCCCACGTCTCCAAAAGAAAACGGAAAATCTGCGCTTGGGACTTCTTCTGAGGATGCTCCGCCACCACAAGCCTCTATTAATGTAAGTTTATGGTAAATATGCATTTATTGGTTAATAGTTTATCGGTAATCTCAGGTACCGGTGCGTTTCCTTACTGGAACACCCGAAATGGTCCTGAAATGGTTTACGATGATCGACGCGCCGTGTTATTACGAAGTAATGGGCCGCCTGGTTTGCATTTTCAACGGGAGCAACGAGCACGAGCGCATTTTCGCCCTCCGCGGTCCCTACGGGCCGGTGTTGAGAGTGCACTTCTACACAAACGACAACAACCAAGTGTCGTCCACTACCCTAGGCCACTGGATTCGGTAATGATTCCGTTTTAATTATCCGCGCGGAAAAACACCGCATGGCGCCAAGTTTTAGCGGCTGTTAGCGCGTTTAGCGCGTCCTAATGGTGTTCGACACAGCGTAATCGCACGATCTCTTTTCAGGTGTGTCGGATGCAAGCAGGATTCGAGCAACATGCGAGCGTTCTGCCTTCGGGATGCCACTCCTAACGAGGTTTCCGCCGTGCCGCGTGTAGGATATTTATGCGACTTTGAACTCAAGTCGTTTCCTCAAAAGTAATCGAAGCCAATATTTCTTAAACGTTTTAAAACGACTCTCTTGGCAATTAATCGACGAGTTTATAAGTGGACTCGTGCGCAAACAAGAATTTAAGTTTGGTTTTAGAGCGTTCATTACTTCTGTTATTATGTTTGTAAGAGCTGCTTGGTAACAACGAGCGTTGTCCATCACTACACATCGGCGATCGATCAATAAATTTCAACAACAAGTCTAAACAATTTCACTTCTAACAACAAGTGCTGACATATTTACAAATCATGGAAATCGTTGGAACAAACGTTTGTATTTTGTAAACCAAATGTAATTCTTTTTTCGTATTAGGTTGTTTGCTTAAATGCGATAAAATATAATTTCGTGAGTTCATTGGGCTTACCGTTATAGTGCCAGGTGTTCAACGTCGCTAATAATTTCGACAAATCCACGACTAAAACGGTGCGAGTTAACACTTTATGACAAACCGAATTGTAAATCTAAAAATGCAAAATTCAGGTGGGGATTATTGTAATAGGTTGTTTGTGCAAATATCAACAACCGCGAGCGCGGTTAAAGCCTACTCGTTTCCCAGCGGCGTCGGACATTCGTGCGTTCCTTCTACCGCGAGCGCCGGCGCGGAGGTAATTATATTAAAGTTTCGCGCTTAACGTGAATATTCCCAGTGCGCACGCTGCGATTGTTCGGCACGCCGACAGCGGAACGGCGTGCGGCGATAGCGTATCAGCATGCGCGTTTATTCTCGCTCGAATGCGAGTGGATTTCGGGTTCGCAAACATATTGAACAATTGGTACGATCCGAAACGCGCGATTTCGCAATCGCCGCGCGCGTTGCGTCGGTCAATTTCTCGACGGCGCGCCGCGCTCGGCCGCATGAATAGCGAATCGTAAAATTCATTGTGCCGACTGACGGCACCTGACACGACATGCTTCCCAGTCAGTATTTCGAACTTCGTCCTGCGTTTCGCGCTGCGCGCCGGTATTCTAATAGACATTCGCGTTTAAATAGACACCGATTCGTTCAACAGCAATTAATCACATCGAACGATTTCCCGTTTGAAAATGCGCGCAAAACTCGTACGTGCACGTTTCGCTCTAACGGATTCATTTTGTTTCAACAGATACGTCAAGCCAACACAAATCAAAATCGCAAGTCAAATAGAGCGCCGAAATCACCAGCTCCTAATCATCGCCCATTAAATTCCAAGTATTGCCCAAGCCGCGTGCCCGATTTTTCATCGCTGGACGAACTAGAGCAAAACTCGACTGATTTCATCCGAGGCGCCCTCGAGTCAAATGCGTCGGCATTTCGCAAGCGCCGACATCACTCGCGAATCGACTGCATAGTGATGGTGACAATGATTAAAGCACCCACAATAAACACAGATTTACCGCGACTAAGAGCTTAGGCGACAGGCGAGATAACAGGGTTTTCAAATAAAAAAAAGTGCGCGTGCCCTTAAACTGTATTAGACATGCGTTAATCGTCGCCTGCATACCGCGCTCGCCGACCGTCCTCCACGCATTGCGAGCTCATCACTCGTGACTTAACGTGCGTCGAACAAGAAGTTACATTCGAACAGATCTGAGCAACTATCGGCCTACTGGGACGCTTCCACGGCGCTGCACAACTACTGGCAGGATGATTTGCGCATTGACGTGAGTATTTCGCGCTGATAATAACGGCGCGATTGAACGCTCAACACGACCTTCCATAGATTTTTGTTGTTCGCGCGTAGCTTTATTACATGAACGTGATTTTTTTTCATGTCGAGTAAGGTCGTCGGAACGTTGTAACAAGCGTAACGTGATGTATATACCAATTATATATATCGCAATATATATATATATACATCTCAAAGGCAATAAAAACTTCAAATTATCGTGTCTCTTAAGTGTAATTTTCGATAGCTGCATTTAACGCAACTTATAGGGAACACGTCTGACCAGTCGAATTTATACACTATAACCGAAATTCCATAAAAACGGCCATGACAAAGTGCCAGTACTTTGAGTTGCATTAGTTGTTTATGACCTTGGAAGTATTTGCTGCATCCGTTCGCTCAAGAGGACGCGCGAATCAGTCGATTTTGCACATCCCAAGTTTTTTATACCATTCGTAACCCAAATTGTTGCAGATTACTCTCGTCTTTGTTTCGATCAATTGTTACCCGAGTTGTGCACAAAACGAATTCTGTAATCTCACGAAATTCATAAACGACGCACGGGTGCTTGTTCCCTTTATATCAACATTATTTCAATGCAAAGCATCGCATTCGTTATAAGTGGCATCTACTGTACACATCGAAGGCAGTAAAAACTTCGAAATATCGTGTTTCCTAAGTGTAATTTTCGACAGCTGCGTTTAATTTATATACAAGGCCTTATTACTCATTCGCAGAGATCTAACTATCAAAACACCAGATAGTACGTCAATATTGCCGGCACTTAATCTGCGCAGATTAAGTAGTTTAGATTAGGTTTAATATTCTGGTAAATCCCAAAACTTATTATTCACTTAATATCTTAATTTTGTTCTGCGACAAATAAGCTTTGATGACTTAATACCCCTCAATCAGGATCATAGCAGCGATTTAAAGTTTGTAAAACACCTGGGACGATGGTTTAAGTTTCCACTTAAATCAACAAGTGCGCTCATGCATTATCAAACCTATAAAACGCCATGAAGTGCTCTCAGTTGCCACTGCAACACGTACCTTTCATACTAATGCATGGTGATTGTAATATATCATTACGTCAAACGACGTTTTAAATAATCTTAATTGTGCTTCGAAGGTTGTTAAGTTCGTCGCAGTAATAATTCGTGGAAACGTTCGTCGGAAGTCGAGTGTTGCCAAGTCCCTCGTGGTGTCCCATCGAAGATAATGCTTTTCTTGTAAGATAATCAGTAACGTTGAGAATATGTTGTGTTTTATGCAGTTATCTAATATTATCAATTCCACGTGGAAAATTTGTGTAGATTTATTTTAGTGCCTGCATAAATTGACCATAATTTAACCATTGCAAACGTGTACATTTATTTTTGCAGCAAAAAACAACTCATCACCCTACTCGGGTTGGTATTTTTTGCGCTGGTGATTACAGGCGTGGGTACCACCCTGTACATGAATCAAGGAGATTCCTCGTCGGAGCCGCTTCCACGACGCGGTGCTGCGGTCACCAACGGACCGGAGTGCGCTAGCGTCGCAAGGTATTTATTATTTTATAGTTGGTTCCCATTTGTTTTTACGTCCGTTTGCAGAGACATCATTTACAAAGGAGGGTCGGTGGTGGACGCAGGTATAGCGGCGGCAATATGCGAAGGCACCTCGATGGCGCAGAGCATGGGCCTGGGTGGCGGTTTCTTTGCGACAATGTACGTCGGCGGCAAGGTGTACACTCTCAACGCGCGCGAAAGCGCACCCCAGCGAGCCTACGCGGATATGTACCACGATAATGCTAATGCATCCGTGTATGGTGCGCTTTAATAGTTGCGCTTTAATTTGATTCGTTTATCTAATCGGTGTGCTTGTAGGTGGATTGGCCGTGGCGGTACCCGGAGAGATCCGCGGATACCAAGCGCTTCATCAGAGATTCGGTATTTTGCCTTGGAAGGAGCTGTTTCAGCCCACCATTAAATTGTGTCGAGCGGGATTATTGGTAAACGCGTATTTGGAGAAGCTATACACCAACAATGCGGAGTTCCTAAAGAATACCGAGGGCTTCAGGTAATGGTCGTAATGAAACCAACCGGCTTGATTTAACTAGGCCAAATTTTAGCGATTTCATTGACCCCAAAACAGGAGAACCCTACAAAGCGGGCCAAAGAGTGAAGCGCTTAAAATTAGCCGAGACTATGGAGATCATTGCTAGCGAACCAGACGCCCTGCACGCCGGCTCGCTGACGCAAGGCTTCGTCAAAGACATACAACAGTTGGGCGGGATCGTGGATGCGAGCGATATGAATTCCTACAAGTAGGTAAACTTGCAGCGCAGACAAAACACGTGCATTTATGACAAACAATTCCTAGGGCGGTCTGGATGGAGCCGGTTGAAGTACCCCTGAGTGGAAACTTCACGATGCACACGTTTCCACTGCCTGGGTCTGGAATCGTGCTGGGACACATTCTCAGGCTGGTCGACGATAGGCTCGATCTAGAAGCCGTCGAAAGAGTCATAAATTGGCAGCGCATACTGGAAAGTTTTAAGTTTTCGTACGGCATGCGGACCTTATTGGGAGACCCTTTGTACGAGCCCAGCGTGAAAATAGTAAGACTGCATTCACGACTGCGTTTTCTTGTTTGCCTGAAACACATGTTTGCTTTCAGGTCGCAGAGAAAATGTCGAACCCCAAGTTTATTGAAGAGACTTTGGAAAAAATGCACGACGATCGTACGTCGCAAGATCCGGCGTACTACGGCGCGCAAACGAGCAACGTCGATGATCATGGTACCGCGCACATAAACGTGTTGGCTCCGAACGGGGACGCGTTTTCCTTCACAGGTACCATCAATTTATTGTACGTATTTCCGGACGCGATCCAGAGTTGGCGCCAGAATTGCCCGTTTTTTTTTTGCTTGAAGATTCGGCGCCAAGGCGGTGTCGAAGTCGACGGGGATAATCCTCAACGACGAGATGGACGATTTCGCCACGCAAGAATACAACTTCTTCGGCATTCCCGCATCTCCGGCCAACAAGATTAAGCCGGGCAAACGTCCTTTGTCCTCCATGTGTCCGAGTATTATTCTAGATGCCGACGGTTACGTGCGTATGCTCGTGGGTGGCGCCGGCGGGTCGAAGATCACCACCGCCGTCGCCCTGGTCACCCTGCGTCATCTCTATTTCAATCAGACGGTGGCGGACGCGATTCGCGGAGCGCGTATGCATCATCAGCTTTGGCCCATGGAAGCGTCATATGATCCCGAACTAAATCCGGAACTAATCGATCTGTTGCACGCTATCGGGCACGTAATGAAGAAAGAAAAACCGGACGGCTTTGGCGCCGTCACCGCGGTCGGAAACTACAGCAGGATTGTCGAAGCCGCTTCCGATCCGCGACGACGCGGCTCCAGTGTGATGATTTGAAGTTTGGAGCAGTGATATTATGTGCTATCAATAAATAACTATTGCAATGAATTGTCATTTGTTCATATTGTTATGCGGGAGGTTGATGCTGCTTCTTTGAGGTTTGGTCAAATACTAAACTTTATTTTCATTTCCTGAAACTATTTTGCCTAAATGGTGGACCACACCACACAGTCAGACTGTCGTCGAGTCTGCTTCAAGACTAAACTTTATTTTAAAATTACAAGGTATGTGTAGATATCATATACATGGTAATAAAAACATATTGTTTATATTCCGGCGGATGCCTAAACGGCACGTCGGCGCAATAAATTGTAGCGTCAGTGTTGTTGTAACAATATCTGAGCGCCATTGGAAATTAATTATAACATAGCCGTTGGAAAAAAAAAACAAAAGTTTAAATAATAAAAGGCTAAATGTTTGGATGGACGTTTGCTCAAGATTCGGATGCTTCCATATCACCGACCCCTACAATAATGTACATAGATTTCTATGTTCGTGAGAGACTATCGCGAGATAAGGCCGCAGTCCAATCGGAAATTCTAAATTATCTAAAAATACGACCTTTTCCCGGAAAACCCTAAAATTTTATCTATAAATAGTGCTTACGAGAAAAGGAAGATTAGTATTTGACCAAACTTCAACGAAGCTGCATCGACCTCCCGTAGACAACAATATATGAGTTCAACAGGTCTTCCTCACTTCCAACACTGAACACCATTAATTCAGATGGATATAATCATTAAAAGCGAGCGCGCTTGAGCGAGCTCACAGTCAGCAATTTCTGACCTCAGTGCGCTGTGTGTTGGAGTGTCGAAAAGAAAAACGAGAAAAAGTAAGCATCCACGACACAAATGTGTCATCGTCAAAGCAAAATGCCTTGAATTTTGCGTTCGTTTGTAAGTCGTTTTTCTTATCGCCTCCACTCATTCTTCTCACAGTCAGTATTTAATCTTCTCAGATTTCCGCTCACATTTCACTTATGAAATACTTTACACTTTGTAATGTCTGAAACTTGTTGTGATTCGCGTCATATCAGCAAAAAAGTTATGCGCAATTCAATCATAATTAGACGGATGATTAAACTGCGCGGAAGGAAACGCGTATCCAACGAAGGAAATTGCGGTTTCCAAATGAGTAAACGAATTCATAATTAATCACTAATTAATACTTGTAACACAATTTAATTGCGTCGCGCGTTAATTAGCGAGCGTGGAAAGATTAGACGTTTAATTGTGAAGAAAACTGGCGGGAAATGAATACTCCCAGCACCCAAATCCGCCGCGGAGGAACTTGATCCGAATGTGGATTTTGGCTAGTTTTCGTCAACGCGGTTTAAAATTTCTAAGTGTTATACGAAACTGGTTTGCGAGCGAGAATCAAGGCCACGTGGTGTCTGAGGTTTGGCAGCCTCTAAAATGTATTGCCGAATCTGCGCGACACCTACCCGCGTCAGTCTTGCTGAAGTCGAGGAGGGAGCGTGTTGTGAAATTGGTGTCGTCCGCGTGCGCGTTTCTGCAAAGTGATTAAACCACCAATGGCTATCATGAAGTGTTTGAATTGGTAAGCATAAACAGCGACATTCGGGGATGATTCTATAATTAGATTAGGAACGCGTTTATATTTTGTTCCGAGCTGAACTTTGGACCTCATTCCGATAATGATATGATTATTTATGGGCGTTAATGTGAAACGTTCTTCTCTTGCTTGCGGTACGGAAGAGTGGC
>JARRAA010020878.1:0-10759 GCA_030557295.1 Ecitodaemon sp. MM-2014 | reverse complement strand
GCACATTCTTCTGTTTTAAGCCCTCGGCGCGGCACGCGAAGCGCCGTTTTCGGGAGTAGCGCGGGATTTTCGCCGGCGCGGTCGGCGGTCCTAAACAGCTCAATAATAAACGCGCTCCTTCACGCTATCGCTTTTTTAGGCCGCGCAAAGCGGGAGTTACGGCTTTGCGGCAACAATTTTGAAGCGCCGCGGGCGCGAAACGCGTAAATCTATTCGATCACGAGCCTTTGCCGCGCCGCTTTTCGGACTTCGGGCGCTTTTTGCGCGCACGAGAGAGCGGAGGCGCCGGGCGCGCATGAGAGGTGCGTTTCCGGGCGTCGCTTCCGCACCGATTTCCGCGCGCCCTGACCCGTGGTTCCCGACTCACTTATAAACGATTTATCAAACGCACTCTTGCAGCGCTTTCTTTGCCTACGCCGCCGCCCGAACACACGCTGCTCTTGCGCGCGAATTTGAAACGCGAGCCTCGAAAAATCTTGTTTTAACTTATTTACGACGAAAAACCTTTCAGGCGCGCTCGTTTCATGACCGCCATTTGCGGCGCTTTAACGGCATAATTTTCGTCATAAACTGATGTTAATAAACCGTCGTGCCCGAAATGCATTTTCCGAAACACAACTTCGCCGCGTACTTACATTTTGCATTAAGTTTTGCAACTGGAAACACTGTAACAATATATGCGCCGGCTTTCTTTTGCGGAGCATTCGGCTTGTTCGCATCTCTCCCACGCTAAAAGCATTTGAAGCGTAGACAAAACCCACCTTGACAAGCGTGCTTCTTAATTAAATGGAACACAATCCTATCTCAAGTTTAACGTCGCTTCTTTGTTGCCAGCTGTACTCAACCGCTTTTACTTAATTTTAATCCGATGCGTTTAATTTCCTCCCGCGTCCTCTCGCGCAAGAAATTGCGAGCTTAAAATTGCTGATTTCGAAGTTATGATCCTTCGCTTTGAGTCGGTGACTCTCACATATCATGCGAGTGAAAATACGAGTAGTAAGTTTCTAGCGCAATCTCAGCGCGGTGCGCCGAGGTAAATTTTGTTGATCGTTGCGGCCGGAAGCTCGCACGCTATGTCTTCACTCCTAACTTTGCGTGCGCGCATGTTGTAACCACTTTTAGGGCGACGTTACGCAAAGCGTAGAATGCAAAAATTTAGGGAAGCGCTAAATGTTTTACAGCTGCGCGGTCGCAAGTTTGTGGGTGTTGCGCAACTTTATCGCGGCGTAATTGACTTCGCGTACGTTCCGACGAACAAACAGTTCAAATAATATTTCTAGTAAATGGCACTATTCTGCGTCAACATTTTCGAGGGGAATCCGATACGGATAAGCATGAATCAAAACATCTTATATGGCCACATTAAGAAAAGCCCCGAATGCAATAATTTAGGAAAGCGCTAAATGTTTTACAGCACCGCCGTCGCAAGTTTACGGGTGTTGCGCAATTTTATTGCGGCGTAATTGACTTCGCGCTCGTTCCGAAGAGCAAACTGTTCTTATAATATTTCCAGCAAATGGCACTTATTTGCAGTTGTCAATATTGACCAAGGGTAACAGAATATCATAACTCACAACTACGGCAGGCATAACAATTTGTTTCGCAAGAAACAATGAGCATTTCCGAGGGGAATCCCATACGGACAAGTACAAAACAAGAACAGCTTTTAGGGCGTTAGGCAAAGCACCGAATGCAAAAATTTAGGGAGGCGCTAAATGTTTTACAGCTCCGCGGTCGCAAGTTTGCGGGTGTTGCGCAACTTTATTGCGGCTTAATTGACTACGCGTTCACACCAACGAGCAAACAGTTCTAACATTTTAAGAAAAAAATGCACTCATTTGCACCCGTCAAGGGTAACAGAATATTTAAACTTACGATTCGGGCGAGCCGAACAATTTGTTTCGATCCTTCGCGAGAAACAATGAGCATTTCCGCGCGGAGTTCGATTCTGATAAGCACGAATCACAGCACCGGAAACATTGGAGACAAAAAGTTGCGAATCTAATAAATCAAACAACGCAACCGGAAATAATTAAATGCGTATTCGCTCGTGCTAGATTTAATATTATTGTTCGGCGTCGCGAGTGTTTAGGTGGCTCGGCAAGTTGTTGAACACTTCAAAGTAGTGCCGAGCCCGAGAGCTCTCTTACAAATCGTTCGCTATCTTAAACCGGCGCTCGGAAAGCTCCGTCGCGGTGGCAGTTAATCGAGTCGAAAACAACGGCGATAAACCGGTCCGCGTCTCAGGCTCGGAATCGAGGACGTCCACGTCGACCGTCTTATCTGTCTGTCGTCTGTTGTTTGCGCCGTAAGTTTTTACGATTCTCCGCGCTAATATCCGCGCGCCATCCAGTCGAGAGCGCCCGGCGCATTCGCCGCCCGACCCGGCGCACTATCAATGGCGCGATTGAATAAAATCTCGTCTCGCCCGCCGAATATTTTTGTATTAACATCGTCATATCTGAACTTTTCGCGGCAGTGCGCGTCCGCATTAATCCCGACAACCATCTCGAGTTGTTTGCCCGCGCCGCAAAGGCGCGTTAAGCCGGGGCATCCTATGGCGCGCGACGAGTTACGAGTTTAAAAAGCGATAAGGCGAAAAAACTCCGCGCCGCCGTTCGTGCACATATTTCACTTCATTCGGCAATTTGGCGGTATTTATTCAGTTGTTCGGACGCGCGGCGTGGGCGTTATGGTAACGATTTCACTTGCGCTATTTCGGAGGTAATAAAATCCGGCCGCCCGCTGGAAATTGTTATTTGTCGGGGGCGGCGTGTATCGAAAAGTAGGCGGCAGCGTCGACGATCGCCGAGAATCACAGCGTGTGCACAGAGGTACTGCGCCACCCTACTTGTGTTTTATGGGTGGAAAGTTTTAGCATATTGAATGGGGGAAATGTATTGAAATTGATTAAATTGATCTAACCAAAAACTATTTTAATTAAGCCGGTGTACGTAAATCCTCACCTTGGCGGAAAATTAACGGCCGTCGGCAACGATAATTTATGATCGAAAATTGGAGTTTCATTAAATATTTCCTCGAGCGAACTTTTCCATCCAGCCGGACGCCACGATCGAAACGTTTGCCGATAATTCCGATGGGCGTTTGAACTATTAATTTCGTAGTAAATTAGCGGTGCGCCACGTTCGCGAACTGTGTGTAACCCCTCAAGGCTGGGGTTAAATATTTACGCCGAATAAAACTCATCGCGCGGCGGCGCGACGGCGCGGAAGCATTAAGGCAATAACTCCCGGTAATTTTCCAAACTGGCTGGAGCGCACGAGTCCTCGGGGAATTGGAATTCTTGCGCTTGGCGTTGGGTGCGTCGCGATCATTGTACACGCTTACTTACATGCGGGATGAGCGTTTATTGGTCTAATGTGCGCGAGGCGCGCGCTCGCGAGCGCATTATCATACGAATGGGCCCCGGATATATCATTCTCGGGGGCGAAGACGCCGGGATGAAAGCGGATGGCGCGCATGTTCGAAGCTTATTAAGCTCTCGCATCAAGCGCAACGGCAAGTCGCGCGCGCGCGGAATATCTATTTGTTTCATTTGCGCACTTCGATAGCGCTTTCCTCGCCAGTGCGCCCAGGAAATGAATAAAGCTTAGTGCATTCTTCAAAGTATCTTTATCAATATTTTGCGAAAGGTGGATATTTTTCACAATTTATCTGTACATTTTTCTGCTGCATTTGCTTATAGTTGGAAAAGCAATGCGCATGCATGAGCCGTTCGACGGCGGAAGATGGAAAGCTATCATTCTCGCAAACGGCTCGCGCAAACGAGGCGCGCAATGCTCGACGCCCGGCGCCTTCGCATCGACGGCATTCGCTCGAGCCCGCTGGAAGCAAAGCGCCGCGCGTCGGGCGAAAATATTTTTCGTCGCGTCGCGATCGAATGAATGATTTGCGCCGTTGCAGCCGACCCGGGAGATATATCATTTATCGAATTTCGCCTCAGACGAATGCGCGTTGTTGATACAGGGCCCCCGCCCACGCGAAAGCTCTGGCACTGCAATTTGCAGATATTTCCGCCTTCGGATCCGCTCCGTCGCGGAAAGGACGAGCAATTGCTCAACCGAATTTACAATATTGGATTTTTTCGCAAGGAGCCGGCGCGCGGGAGATTCAAAGGAAGAAATTAAAGCGCTGAATGGCGGCCGTGATGATGCGCCTGGCACGACAGCGTGTCCATTGTTGCGGTCCTCTTGAAATAAATTAACTGCTGGCGCGCGGGGGCGTCGTTATGGCCGCGATTATTTTTCTCGCCTGCGGCGCGTTTTTCCGAGACGACTGACGGCGAGTCGGGACCAGAGAGCGGCGGATTTTTAAATAGTCGGCCATTCAGATCGGCGTCAACGCCACCGGCAGAAGGGTGCTAACAAACAGAAAATGGGCGTGGCGCTCCTAGGCCTTTCTCGACCCAACCCTTCCGTCTTTAACCCTCGAGCCGAAAAACATTAAATCCAGTTTGTTCATATTTTGCGAAGCCTGTTCGCTGGTCCAATATTTGTTTCCCTGCCTCGCCTCGTTCTTCCGCGTTTTTAAAAAGTTTTTCGATTGGAGTGGATGTTCGCGGGAAGCTAGTTTTCTCGACGCTGCATTATGCATGAGGGCGCTGAGCTTTAAGAGATACTTAAGAAGACCCGCATGCACAATATCCGCCGCCGGCCGACGCAGGACCATCAAACATTAACACGCGATCCGTTCAGCGCCCGGCTGGCGGAAAACACCGTCCGGGATATCTATCGCCGGCTGAATAATAAAAGAACCCGCTTCGCCATTTATTCAAATTAAACTTTTTTATGGGCGCCGTCGGGAAAGTTATTTACGACCTTGGCATGTAAACCCGACCTCCGGTTTGTAAAGCCAGGTAAATTTAATAAACTGATTTGCGATGAAGACATTTGTCGGCGGCATTGATACAGCCGCGAAAATCGTAATTACAGTCAGCCGGGAACCAACAAGGACAATTGCTGTTTGGTCCTTCCCGAGTTTGCGTAGTTCCAATCTCTAATAATTGGAGTTTAATTGAATTTATAAATGTTGCTGCGCGCGGCTGTGCATTGACATCGAGTTATATTAGAAACACCCTCGTCAGTAACTTCCGGCATTTCGGGGCGGATTGGATACAGAAACGTCAACATTCCACAGCTCATTATCATGCAGCATTCGATGAAACAACTAAGGCAGGCTTGGGGAAATCAGCACTAATTTGCATTCAATTAAAGGCATCGAGAGAGAGAGGGAGAGAGAGAGAGAGATGCCGATACTGACAACCCTTCGCCAGCTTCGCTATCAGATTATTTTGCTTTCAGGCGAAGATTCCCGACTTAATGATCAATCAAGGAGCAAGGGTACGTGTATAATAATATGCAAATACTAGTTTTGAATTGACACTGATTGAGTTTACCTCTAATTAGCGCATGCGTTCAGCGAAAGACGTAATAAGTCGGGGATTGGTTTTTCGAATGAACAATAGTCGTTTCGCAGTCAGGGTATAATGTTGACTTTTAAGCACGAGTCTTACCAAGTGAACGCGCATGCGTATTGCTGTTGACTTCCGAAAGTCGATAAGCCCGAACGAGCGAAAAGTATATCCGAACGCATGGCCTGCTATGGCTGTGCGCAAAAGTGAAAAGTAAATGCACGCCGTGTGTAAAATGCCACTTTACTGGTTCGTTTTCGGTATTTTAAACACACGAGTAGAAAAATAGTATTTTGTGCAATTAGTGCGTGAAGGAGGCATCAAAAGAACCTTCACGCACGTGTTGAAAACAACGATTTATCTTGGAATGCAAATCAATAAATGTATTAATATGATATGCACATAAAAAATGCTATTTTAAGCACTGTTTGCAGTGAAAAAAAAGTTTTTTGGCTGAAAAAAAGGTTTAACGCCACATATTACACATGTAAGAATGTTTTCGAGTGTTCGGAGTGTTATAAATTCACGCGGATTACTCGACGATGAAAAGCGCGGCGATCGTTACGTCATAAGGAGTCATTATTACACTCGTGCGAATCGCAGACCGTAATAAAAGAATGTAATATGATAAATCTACGGCGCATTATAATTCGCGGCGTCGCGCTCGCGGTGCGTTCGTTTACGAGGGAATAAAAATAATGTAATAACGCCATCGCCATTTATTAGAATTCCTAAACGGCGCGGCGCGGCGAAATGAAAAAAGCGCAAAAAATCGACGAGGCTTTGCCGCGGCGCCGCCTGCGAATTTACGCTTCCTCCTCGCCGCCCGCGGATGCAAAATGCAGCCATCACGCTCTCGATGTTTGTTTTTCGGGCGAAAGCAGTGCGTTCATTATAGATGTTTTTTTTTTGGCGCCGGAAATATGCGCGCGCCCAAAAGCATCCAGGTGAAATTTGCCGAACAAATCATCTCGAGAATGTCGAGCTGACTGGCGCATCGGCATCGCGAAAATTTTAGTTTATTCGCGGAACGTGATGGAATTTCTTATTGTTGAAATTATAAATTATTCCGAGCGGCTCGAAACAATGTCGGCATTTCGTCCGCCCGAAAGCAATTTAAGTACGAATTCCGGTTCCGGTTCAACAACGACTCCCAACAATTTCGCGCATGCCGCGCCACGCAAAAATGAGACGCGCCCCGTCGGATGCAAAGCGCGTCCAAATATGAAATATTAAAAGCGGCCGCCGCCGGAGGCGGACGATCGCGCCGTCCGCGACGCGCCGTGCGCACGCGAGCCATAAATCAGTCGTCGACATCGGGATGGTCAAGATCGCGTGAAATCGCCGACAAAAAGTGTATTAGCAGCGTGCGGGGTCGATGGCGCTTTTGGCAGCGGCCGCCACTCGACGCTGCCAGCGGCCGCGGCCGCCCGCCGCCGCCACGCTAGGTTCGACGCGCGCGGACGTAAATATCGCGCCGGAAACGGCGCCGCCGCGCTGGCACGCATCGTCGAGATAAGTCGCAATTGCTTTTATGAGGCCGCGCGCGAGCGCCCGACCGCATTTAAATATCGGCGGGGGGCGGGGCGCGCGCGATGAGAGGGCCACATCGACGCGGCGGTGGATTGCGGAAATTCGCTCGCGATCATTACGTATGCATTACGAACGAAAATATCAACAAGAAATGCGAGATTAGCAATTAAGCGGTCGGAAAGTTTCAGGTCGGTACAAGCCGAGCTCCACGGCAATTAATAGTGGCGAAACTCGCAGAAATGATTCCCCTCAATTATGTAGTCAAAGGGCAATCTCCTTTGGGCTTAATGAAAATATTTACGTCGTCAGATTTTGCGCGCCGCCCCAGAATATTAATGCGGAATTCTTGTACGTCCCACGTTGACTTTTTCCACATTGCGAGAAATATGCCTAATTTTTTTTTTCGAAAATCCGCCAGGAAATTATTTCTACAAAAGCGCCCTTTAACCCAGTGCAATTGTACGAAAGTGTAATTATACATTTACGAGAGGCGGCGGGCCGGGTGTCGGCCGGAAAAAAATTGGATTTCGCCGGGAATTGCGTTGACACAAAGAAAAAACGCGTAAAAAGCATTCCGCGCGGGCGCGCGCGCGCGGAGACATTGCAGGAATTCATAATTAGAACCGGAGGAGCACCCCTTTTGTCCGCGGACGTGCGGCCTTGTGCATATTGTCAACAACGTCTCTGTCCAGCGCGCCAGATGGACGGCGAGGAGCGCGCCGCCCTTTGCACTTCGTGATATGTTAATTTCCAGCTACACTCGCTCTTGCAAATTAGCAGGGATAAATTCAACACTTTAATAAATTTCGTCGTTATTTTTTCATTGTCGGCACGCCCCTGACAGATTAAACTGCACAAAGGGTTAAAATAACTGGAAAACGTCACGAAATAAAGTGAAACAAATGTTTGTTCAGTAGAAACTGAATAGGAAAAGGGGAAAATGTTTGAATTAACATAAGGGGAGCTTGTTTGATGTTCGAAAGTTTATCGCACCTGAAAACCGGCATTGTAATATTATAGGGTATAGGGTAAAGTCAGTATAGTTGACACACCGGGATATTTGCCACGTTTTCTAGTAGACTATGTTAGAGACATCCTGGAGTCTTAATGTACTTTTTCTTCTCATTTAAAGCCCGAAGAAAATTATAAGAAGTCGAATTCACGAATTTGTTTGCGATCTCGGAGCTTCTGCCGAAAAGCATAGTAACTATACTGAATTTACCCTAAACTTTTAACGGCGCGTATAACAAAAATCTGTGATTGAACTAAAGATAAAATAGTTTTATGCTTGTAAACAATTATATGGCAATGCTTTTATTGTTTCGCGAAGATTCGGGTTATTGACTGCGTTCGTCGTCGACCCAGATCCGAAGATGCCGGCGTCGCGAGCGTCGCCCCCGCGCTCGCGCCCCGCCGCCATTTCCAGATGCCGAATGCACCCCGCCGGACGCGCGCGCGATCTTAATTGAGCACAATCAACGATGTGCAGCTGTCAGCAGTCGTCGAAAACCCATTGCAATCGGCGCGCGCTTTATAATTAACATTAGTGAATGCAGCGTAATCAATAATCTGCGACGATTAAAGCTTCGTGGACTTATTAAATTAGCGCTATGTTATGAATTAAATTCCGGATAGAATTTATTTCGGAATTTCGAAATTTGAAGGGCGCGCCCCGCGCTCTCTGCTAGTGCTTAATGTTTAATTCCCGTGCGAGCGCCCCGAAAGGACCCCGCGTCGTGTTTAATTTAAATGTCACGTCTGCCAGTCATATCATCGCACGTCCCGGCGTGAGAAAAAACATCGTACGCAAACGAATTGATTATTTAATTATTTCGTCCTGGCGCGGCGCGCTCCCGGCCGGGCGCGCGTCGTTCGTTTTAATAATTGACAACGCGGCAATGCAGGCGCGCGACTTTTTCGCATTTAAAGCGCGTTTTTGTTTGTTTACTGCGGCGGTGTCACGAAATGAGTAATTCGCGTGAAAATAATGCAGACAGCCGGGGCGTGCCGTGGGCGTCCGAAGTCATTTTTCAATTTGAAAAAAGTTTTATTAGATTATTTCCATATTTTCCCGTTTTTTGTCGAGATTGGAGAGTTCGGGAGGAATTCCAATGCGCCCGCGTTGCCTTTGTCCTCCGAGCCGTCTTATCAAACTTCTTAAGCACGAGAAAAAACACGCGAAAATAAAACGGATTAGTCGCGGCGTGAAAGCCGACGATTTGGGCGGAGGTGCCCGGCTGGCGTCGAGCGGCGACGAAGGACGGAGGAAGGACGGCCGGAAAAAAGACGGCATTACTTATGCATAATTTTCATTCATCTGGAAGATTTTTTATTGCATTTCTGCGAGTTTAGCGAGAAATAAAGGCCGGCCGTTAAATTGAGTTTCACGCTGTTTTGAGCTTGAGTTTAATTTTTGACATATTCGCGCGCGCAAAAGTTGCTAATCGAATTGTTTGGAGCTTCGCGATTTGATTAACGAACGCGGCCGATAGTAATTTACTTTTTTGCGACTTCCGCCGCAACGGCCAGCGCCCGCCGAACGCGATGATCACATGTCGCGTCCGGAAGGTGCAGGCGCCGGGCGGCGCGCGCTGAAATTTAAACCGGCGCCGGCGCCGCTCGCGTTCGAAGAGCAGCGGCAATAAATGTCGGCGAGAATTGGGAATTTATCAACTGTTGTGGTTTTAATCACACGCGAGGGTGGACGAAGCGCCGTTAAAAACGGATGCTCTCAAGAGCTGTAAATTACTTCTTGACAATAGATAGGACGCTGCGCTTCGACAAATTGTAGGCGCATTGAAACGTATTGAAGCTCGACGGTACGAAAGTCCTCGACAGCGCTTAATTCAGTCCGAGTTCGTAAAATTATTTAAACGTCTATATCTACTGGAATATGTAAATATTTGAAAAATATTTACGTTCCGGTGACGAACCCTCGAAGGAATCGCGCCCTTAGAGAGCACGACAAAATTGAATATTTTTCAATTGCAGCCCTCTAAGAGCACCGCCCTCGTGCGCTACCTCAGAAGACGACGACGAAGCATTTCCTTGACAAAAAAAAAAGAAATCGCACATCTCCAACGGGGAGTTGCTCGAAGGGCTCTATCGCGCGGCGCGGGCAAAAGTCGCGAGTGCAAATTTAGCAATTCAGTTTCCCGGAATTATTCAAATGTATTCCACGCTGCAAGTTCGTTTCATTTATATTTATAGCGCTTTCTTTTTTCATTCGAAATCATTTCTATTTCGATAAGGTTTGAGTTGTTCATAATTTTAAAACTCCTGCGGTTTGGCGCAATTTCATCGTTGCTTAATAGTGTTCTGTTGGGCGTACCTGTATCCAAAAAGGCATGTAAAATCCGCTGCAACATAACAGGGCGGCGGCGAGCGAGAGCGTCGCCCATAGTATGCCGACGCACGTCAGCGACGTCGCCATGTCGGCGGATCCTTCCGCGCAGGACGCGCACCAACCTCGCAGTCTTACCACATGACGCACTATCATAAAACCTGCTATTCACATGTTTAATCTTTTTGTCCCATCGTGTTTCGGCGTTTTTCGAAAAGCATCCGGAGGAGGCTACATTTTAAAAACGGACGTATCCAGTCCCTGAACCCTGGCGTATTCTGAAACAAATAAAAACGTTCAGTGTTATTGTGTGTTTCGAAAACTATTTGCCGGTGTAAAAATATTAAACTTTATGCTTCGGGCGCTTAAAAATCTTCGAAGCCAGCTTGGAAAAAAACGCGAGATAAAAATTTAAATGCGCGCGCGCGTAAAAATTTATCGCGAATTCCATT
>JARRAA010020867.1:0-10325 GCA_030557295.1 Ecitodaemon sp. MM-2014 | reverse complement strand
TTATTGTAACACCTCCATATGGGGTTTCACCATTTCGTTTTAATTAAACTGATTTTCACTCTTTTCCCCCATAAGGAAGCTGCGAATAATTGCAGCGCTGTTATTGCCTTAAAGCATGAAAAATACCCAAGGTGGGAAATGTCAGGGGTTGGATCTAACTTCCCTTACTTCTTCGGCAGGTTTTTCCTCGTTTTTGTTCTCAAAGAGTTTTTTATTTTCCACTACTTCTGATTATCCTGGTCCTTCTTCAGCTGTTTCTGTTTTCTGTCCGACTTGTACAGGATCCTCTGCGATATCACCAACAACTAAATCATCCCCATCATCATTATCAGCTGGACTTCATCTTCCTTCTTCCTGGGTTACCTTTTCAGCTGTTTCTTCTTTTGCTGCTTCCTCCTCAGCATCTTCCTCATCCTTTTCTGTATCTGGCGATGTTTTTGCTCTTAGATCGTCAATTATTGTAACACCCCCCACATTGGATTTGTATTTCCCTTTATCAAACATATGTTTCTTCACTCTTTTCCATTTTACTCACAATCAGTTGAAAATGATTAATCCAGTGCAATTGCCTTGTCGCGAAGGAAATATCAAATCAGGAAAACGTTCGGGGGTTGCATAGAAAGCGTAATTAGGTCGCATCGATCAAACATGGCGGTCGGAACCGCATTCAAGACAGCGGTCGCATGCACGAGCACGCGAGGCGCTAGACTTGACGCCATCTTCGCGGGAGCATCATGGGAGACTTCGGAGAGGGTGAGTTTTAATTGTTTGGTAATCGGCACGCGAGCGACGTTAAAAACTTTGCACTTTCCACTTTGCACGGAGCGCAGTTTTTGATAAATCGAAAGCGATTGGATCACGATACACCAAGCAGCTATTTATAACCGCACTTCTCAACCTATTTCACCCCCACAGTAAGGGATCTACCAGATTTCCTTACTAGTACTACTTTACTGGCAATAAAACACCTTAAACAATTGATAAAAATCTTTCTTTCGTTCATTCTTGATGCTCGGATAAGGCTAGGAACATAAATAACGTTTTTTGCTTAGTTTTTGGTTACTTTATTGGGTTGGAACCTGCTCTGATACACCCTTTACAGATCCTCGAAATAGAATCGCATGCTTGACACCTTCGCTCAAAAGTCCATCAGTGTTTATCATTTCTCTTCGATCACCTCCTCGGAACATGCCGATTTGCCAGTTCTGGCCCACATTTCTGTGCGCAATGTTCAATTTCGATTCCTTGCAACACACCAGCATTTACCAGCAAGCTATCGACGGTTTGCACCCTAGAGCGAACACGCAATATTAAAATACGTTACATATTTCGTTTCGGTATGCAGATAGCGACGACAGCGACGGCGAGGGTGGCATGGGCAACGTCAACCGGCTCATTATGCGGCCCCTCGGCCACTCGGGCAAAGCCAAGCGCGGCCACCTGTGCTTCGATGCCTCGTTCGAAACGGGCAACCTCGGGAGGGTGGATTTGGTCAGCGAGTACGAGTACGACCTGTACATCCGCCCGGATACGTGCTGTCCCAAGCTGAGGTTCTGGTTCAACTTCACTGTTGACAACGTGCGTCTAATGCAGGTATCGCTCAACCTTCAACCGTCCCGCATGGTTGCTTCACACGGTTTTCCTCGTAGAGGGTGGTGTTCAACATCGTGAACATCAGCAAAGTGCGGAACTTGTTCAATGTGCACGGATTGATGGTACCGATAGTCCGATCCACGTCCAGGACGAAATGGCAGCGCTTACCGAAGAGTTTAGTGTTTTACCAACGCTCAGTTGCTCACAAAAACCAATACGTTCTGAGCTTCGCTTTCGTTTTCGACAAGGAAGACGAGATTTACCACTTTGCGCTGACTTACCCCTATGGATACAATCGGTCGCAAGCGTTCTTGGCCCAATTGGAACTAAAGTGCGCCGATTTCGGGGAGGCATTTACCAGGGAGTGTGTGGCGACCTCCATTGTAAGAAATCCTCCATGTTTTCAGCACAACCTTAAAACGATTGATTTTCAGCAAAAAAGAAAGGTTGACTTGTTAAAAATAGGCAATCCGGGTGTCAGTGCAGGGAACAAACGTAGGATTGTCGTTGTTATGGCTAGAACCCATCCGGGGCAAGCTCCAACCAGTTTTGTCTGTCAAGGTAGGACGCCATTTTGTGTTTCGATGAAACTACGCATTAAATTGCGTTGCAGGCTTGATAGAGCTCTTGATAAGTCAACATTCCATTGCGACGCAACTGCGGGAACACGTTTTGTTTATTATTATTCCGATGTTGAACCCCGACGGCGTCTTTGTGGGGAATTATCGCTCGACCATAGTGGGCGCTGATCTGAATCGGGTGTGGCATAGGGCGTCGCCATTTGCTCATCCCGCATTGACGGCGGTCATTGGTTATCTTACAAACTACGAGAAACATAAAGTTAGTACCACACTTATTAATCTAACATAGTATCACTAGAAGTAACCTAGAAAATCTTTAAAGGACTTCCAAATAGACTTCATCATCGATATTCACGCACATTCAAGTCTACTGGGGAGTTTCATCAACGGAAATAGTTACGACGACGTGTACAGGAACGAAAGGCATGTCCTATTCCCCAAATTATTGGGGAACATAGCAGATGACTTCGATCCCAAGTCATGCGTTTATAATTCCTGCCCGTCGAAGGCCGGAACGGCTCGCAGACATTTCTGCCACGCGTTTAACGAGAAGCTAAACGCGTACTCCTTCGAAGTGTCCATGTTCGGGTACAAATTGAAAGGATCCGATGGGATTATACCCTACACAGAAGATTCCTGTATCCTTCCACTTGTACAGTTGGTAGTACTGTCGAGTCCACTCGTACAGTTGGTAGTACTGTTGAGTCTTCCATAGGTCGACGCCTTAACCTCAAAAACAGATAAGCGGTGCGGCAGGAACCTCCTGAAAGCGATCCTGGAGTATTACAGAGTGACCGAGGTAATCCCCGTGAACGTTCCACACGACGTCAAGGATAAGGACAAGCGTCGCGCGCGCAAACAGCGCAAAATGCGTCCTTGCAACATTTCCTCGAGCAGGAGCCACACGCAGCGCGTCGTGGCCCCGATGCACTACAAAGAGATAAACATTTACTACGACAGTGATGTAGGCGAGACATCCCCCGAGAGGGAAGACGATCGTCCACTTTTCAAAAGTAAATTCGCTAAAAAGACCAGCAAGAAACTTGCGAAAAGTGGCCGAGACGTGTCAAGGTCAACGTCACCCGTCATCCTAGTGATGCCCCCGCAAAGCGAGCCGTGCCTCTCCATCATAGACTTTAACATAATCACCGAAAACGAACTGAAGTGAAGGTGAGTAACTCGTAAAACGCATTTATTCATATATCGTGCAATATATGATACAGTAGGATGGATTCTTAAAACCTATAGACGAACGGTTTGTAATCAGAAGTAAAAAACGAATCGAACGAGAGTTTTGGCACTGTAACAAGTAAGAGTCGTGCTATTGCGATACCCCTAGTCCTTCTCGGACAATTCCTGGTACCTAGCGTACATCATTTTCTTCACGCAGTCCTTGTAAGACTCCCCGGCGACCGCCTGATACGTTCCCGACTTGTTCCCCAATCCCACGGAGCTGACGCGCTGCTCCGCCTGGATGATCGTGGTGCGTCCCTGATTGGATTTGCCGAGGCCCTGTCCCTCGGTCCAGCCCATCTTCTGCAGCAGCTTGTTGCCTTTGTTGTCCGCGCCGATGGGCTCCAACACCGACGACGTGACGGGCGGCATCTCGATCTCCCTGGACTTCAGGTACTTCTCCTTCAGTTTGCTGGGAGCCGGCTCGTCCGGGTCGCCGTATTTCAACCGCCGCTCCTTCGCGCGGTCCCTATAAATGGGCGGTTGCTTGTCGCCGTCGCCCTTGCGCTTCTTCGATTTGAGGTTTTCGAGGTTCTGCTTGTGGATGGCGGAGAATTGGGCGTGTTTGGTCAGCGCGTCCGAGTTCGGCAGCATTCGCTTGCAGAGATTGCAGATCAACGTGTTGAAGTCGAGAAAATCGAGGTCGTTGATCTTAGGCTTGTCTTCCTCGTCGGAAGACTCGCTCTCGCCGCCGTAGGCGGCCACCAACGGGGGCTGAGCATTAGACATGTCGGACTCGGTGAAACCGTTACTGATCGGGTTGGACTTCTTCTCCAACACCGAGAATCCTATGTCGGCCGAGCCGGACGCCGACGAGCCGTAGGCAGAGTCGTATGGTCGTGCTGGTTGAGCGTCCTTTTTCTGGTTCAGGGTCTTGGCCCATCGTTCCATATCTTTGGCGATCTTCTTCGCTACTTTCACCTTGTCCTGCTTCTCCGGCTTGGACTTCTTCGCGGTGGACTGCTGGGGCTCCTCCGCCATGGGTTGCGCCACGCCGGTTTGGTCGTAGTTGCTGGGGGCCAGGACGTAGGTGAGTTTCTCGCGGTCCCAGTACAGATACTTTTGGATCACGCTGTTCCAGTAGTACTGAGAGTTTTGGTCGTAGTAGAGACCAGTCGACGCGTCGTAATAGTAACCGCTGGCCTTGTCATAAGTGTATTTCGTAACATCGGGTATTGCTGTTAGGCGAAACACAAGCGGTTAATACACTCAGGATTGGTGGCCGAGAGAAAACTTACGATAACGTTTGCCATCCGTACCGTTCGGTACGGACATGTGGGTGGTGTCGAAGAACGTCTTGTTCGCTTGCAACTGTTGGATGGCAGACTGCGCCACCGCAGCCGCTGCATTCGCCGCGTCCATCTGATTCTCCTGCTGGAGCGTGATGGAATTGCCGGCGTTGATCTGCTGCGTGAAGTAGTTCTTGTAGTACGTGAAGTAGTGCTGATATTCCACGGCGTTCTTCGCGTACTTGTTCGCGGAATACTCCGCCAAGCTGTCCACGTCGCCCAGGCTGTAGTTGGTCGCCACCGCGGCCGTGTTGCTGAAGTTATTCTCCGGCTCCGAGTACAAATGCTTCGTGTCGCCCATGTTGTACTTGCAGTAGCTCAGAATGACTGAAAGCGCACGGGCAATATCATTAGGCCGGGACGCAAGACATAATTATCGATTACGCATTAGCGCTAATTGCGAATGTGAATAATTAAACGCGCGCAAGTATTACCCGTCTTCCCATCGATGCTTAATGGCGGGCTTAAATTATTCAGCGCGCCGAAGATGCTCAGCGCGTCGACGGTGGACTCCGTGCCCAGGTAGCAGATGCCCCTGGAGGTGGACGTCAGCGGGTCGCGGCCGATGGCGACGGCGGAGATCTTTTTCACGTGCTCGTCGATCGCGTTGCTCAACACCGACATGATGGTGTCCTCCGTCGTCAGGGCGTCCAGGTTCCTCAACATGATTGCTGCGGGTCAGACAAAACATCAAATGCTGCGAATCGTCTCGTTTGTTTCGAATCGGGGCTTACTCTTTGTGGTGTAGTTGCAAATCTCGTCGCTCCCGCTGCCGCCCTCTTCGCTCTCCATGCGCGAGGCGTGACACTTGAAGCATAGCTCGCGACGTTTGAAGTTCTGCGCGCCGCACTGTCAGGAACGTCAGAAATTTCGCTCTTAGCGTGCGTTTTACGATCCGATTGTAGGCGGATGCTTACCTTGATGCAGAACCAGTCGGCCGATGCCTTGTGCGAGGGCGCCTTCTCGTTCTGCGGACACAGCTCCTTGGGTATGCTGTACTGCATGATGGCCCTATACTGATCTTGCAGCATTAAAATGCCCTGCAACGCATCAAAGTTTGACGTTAGTCACGCGTCCCGCTTCGAGTCGACCCACCCCTCTTACTAAAGAGACCTCTGCTGCCCAGGCAGCCAGCCATTTGATTGCATTCCGGCCAAATGATAATCGTCCTTCATTATTGACTTTGAACTCGACTCATTCAATGCAAGTGATGCAAACAAGGAGCGGTACAAGGAACTTTGAAAATGCATTCTATGCGCTTATTGCATGTGATTGCGTTAAATTTGTACGGAAAAGAATTGAGTGTGATATATATATAAGAAACTAAATGTTTAGGTAATAAATTGAAATTTGTTACTTGTCGGCTGGAGCGAGCGTGCGCGACGCTCTCAACGTCTTTCTCTTTCTCTGTCTGTCTGTCCTGCCCCAACGAGGAGGACTCACAACACATCGTCACCCTTTTCGTGCGTAAACTAAGATACCTGCTTCATTTCCATCCATCGAACTGCTTCTCCTACTGTTGAAAACTCGACAAAGGCAAAACCGCGCGATGCACCTAAACAGCACAATACACACCAGTGGCAGTATTACCTCAGCCATATTTACACATCATAATCACGGTTGCAACTATACAATACCCACGCGTGTGGCACACGTTCGGATAGACACGAGTATCTACGGATATGGAATATGCGAAGAAGCGAGCGCGATAACTCGCCGGGAATTACCTGTGTCTTTCTTGCGGATCAGACGTATGTCCTTCGGCATCAGTCCGCACTGAATGATGTCTTGCCGAATCTGTTGAAACAAAACAACGGACTCGTTCAGTCGGTCCCGGCACGCCTTGATTTGCGCGCTCTCTTTCAACTCACGTCGTTCTCGGTTATGTGCTGCGCGAGCCCCCTGATCATTATGGTGTGGTTGGGCGGCTGACTCTTGTATCCAATGATCTCTGACCCACTGGCGCCCAGGAGAGCCCCACCACATGAACTATCACTGTAAGACACCAACGTTATATGGACGATATAAAAAAATGTTGTGCAAATTGCTTAGAATTTCGTACCTATCGTCGCTTTCGCGGCCGTTCTCCCGGTCCCGATCGCGATCCCTCTCTCGGTATCTGTCCCTGTCCCGGTCCCTAGACCTACTGTCATCTCCCCATCTGGAGCTGCTGCCAGAACTCCTCCTGTAGTCTTTCTCTCTGTGGGAATCGCGATGGCGTTCTTTGCGGTCCCTGTGGTCCCGCTCCCGGCTCTGACTGCGGTCCTTTTCGTCGTAGAAGTAATCCTTGTCTCTTCTGTAGTCTCTCTCCCTGTCATCTTCATTGGAAGCCTCCCTGTCATATCTATGGTCTGAGGCACATTTCAGGAGCAGCATTAGGGATTTTTAGCTATGGGGGAATGTGTTGCTTATTCTTACGTTTGTGACTGCGTCGTTTCCTCGAGGGCGGCGAGTGCGACCTTGAATTAGATCGCGAATAACGCCTGCCGCGCGAATTCGATCGGCTGCGTCGCGCGCTGTACATGTCGGACTGATAAGGCGAGTCCCTTCCACGCATGTTACTCATTACGCATCTAGCTAGAACCAGCTAGACCTCACACGAACGCACCTAGCTGGAGCTGAAGTGGACATCACGCCCTTTGAGAATTTACTCGAATATAATTTACCACGCGTGGTACTTACAACATGGCGTAAATCCTCCTTTTGTAAGCACGTTTAAAGCTGTTTCTTGGTCAGACGCTCGGAATATTATAACACTACGGTCACCTAAATAGTAATTATCACTCTGGAGTTATTTATTTGTGTGCAGCATGTTTTATAAACATATGTATCTGATTTTTCTGAGAGCCGAACGTTGACGTAGAGCACGCAGTGACTAAACAGGCTAAACAGCAAACAGCGGTCGGCCCGGTTTGGTCCCCTCGGTCCCCTCGGTCGGCGTTCCCTTGTTCACTAACTCGCTCACTCGTGCGTTGGTCTGGGTCCCGGGGTACTACCGCTTTCTTTCTAACATGCCTCCCTCCATCAGTAAAACTCGTTGCGCGGAATCAGCGGCAACAATGCGTGGTAATTTATATATTTTGACTATTTTCAACGAGTTTGACATCGATTATAGACGTAAATAATTGATATTCAGTTGATATAATTTAAAAATTAATAGCTCAAGGATTTATACTCAAGTTAAAATGTATTTAGAATGGAATAGGTTTAAAACGTTGAAACCTGCATTGGGGCGACATCTGTTATCAAGTTTTCGTAGGAGAAACTCGGGTGGGAGTGAGTAAGGTTGTCTTCGCACGTTGCTCCTCATACAGCCGATTCCGCCGATTCACTTCTCATACAAAGTTTTTAATGAGCAGGCGCTCTTACCAGAACCCCGGCAGTTGCCTCACTCAGAGATGGCGATTCAACTTTCAGATAGACCAATTGAGTTGAATTTGTGGCATTTGTCCTTTTAAACGATGAAGGCACGCTCTTCAAAATATGAAACATATATCCCCGAATTTCTACCAGACGTGGATCAAAACGGCCCTCAAAGTTTGCCAATTTTAAAACTTTTCCAAAACATGCCTTGCAAAATTGGCTGTAACATGCGTTCGAGGAGAGTTGGTTTCGCAATTTTCACTTTATTTCGTAGCAGAAGAGTTGTTTTTTCAATTTTTGTATAAATTGTCCCAAAATTTCTGCGGGTCAAAATGGTGAGTGAGACTCGCGCACCACCTACATTACTACATCGGAACTACATCGGAACGAGTAGCTTCATAAGTATGAGCACTGTTGTACATTATATACTCTGCTCTTACCAAATGTGTCACTCTTCGTAAAGGCAACAGAGGACTCTACGGGTATCAAAATGAAAAATATTCATTGGATATTGTTTCTTTATAAACATTCACATAGTTGTTTACAAAGGGAATCAAGGGCGCGCAAATGTCTACACTAAAATGTTAAACATTCGGTTTTGTGATATTTATTGATTTTAGGAACTACAGGCGTCGTCTTTGTTTGTTTTGACTGGAAACTCGGAAATGCAAAACTAAATCTTTATTTTCGAACATTTGGTAACAAAATCTTCTTAATTCTACTTAAGCTAGGCCCTAAGTAAATCACAAACACTTAAATATTAACGCTACTTTATTGTTAAAAGTGCATGGCACGTTGGGACGCTGGAAAACCGCGAAACTTTGCAAGTTCGCGAGCGTCTTTTGGCATTTCTTCTTTCGTCGCAATCAGCACGGATTCGTCTTAATTATGGTCGACCCCTTCAACGGCAGCTCGCTACCCGACGGCCTCGAGTGCTGCTTGGACTCGGTGTAGGGCATCTTGGTCTTGACCAAATTAAAGAGTTTGCCGTAAGCCTCGCGATATTGCCGATTGCTGACGGCGTAGATGAGCGGATTGATCACGCTCGAGAGCCACTCCAGGATCGACGCCACGACGTGCACGGCCGGCGGGATGTTGATCGCGTTCTCGAAGACGTTGACGAACGTCAGCGGCAGGAAGCAGAGCACGAAGCTTATGAAGATGATGAACATCAGATTGGTGAGGCGGCGATCGTCGCGTTCGCGCTTCTTGCGCCTCTGGTCACCGCCAGCGCTGCGATTAGAAAGAGAAGCGTAAATATTTGTCGCGGCGCGCCGAGGGCCTAAAAAGGGTCGGATTCGGGTTTCTACCTGTGCTTTGCGAGCTGGAGGCGACTTTTGCGCACATTGTTGTAAATCGCCGCGTAGCAGATGGTGATGATGCACACGGGCAGAAAGAAGCCGACGAGGAAGATCATCTTCTTCGGCGACCGGCCGTCCTTCTCGAGGATCGTGCACGAGAACGTGTCGTTGTTCTGGCCCACCGTGCCCCAGATGCCCAACAAAGGCGGTAGCTGCGGCGCGAGGAGAATTCCGCGTGAATGAAGTTATTGTCGTGCCGATTATTTTGGGGTGCCGGCTAGATTAGCAAGACGCTTACTCACCATTATGAGGAAGGAGATTCCCCATATTGCGAGCAGCTGCATGGATATGCTGCATTTCGTGTAGATCGCGGCGTAGACGGAATTGTGCGAGATGATAATGTATCTGGAAACGGACGAAATTTTCAGCCATCGAAGGTTTCTCGATTCGCCGGAATTGGCGACGCCGACGATGCGATTAATTAGCTCCGCTTAAAAGCGCGCTCAAGTTCAATTGCGTCGCAATTACGAGCGGCGGCGTTCGGTCATGTGTGAAATTGTCGAATCGTCACGGCCGGTGGACGAAACGGCGCGGACGCTCCCAACCGCCGCTGACAATAATTAAGTTGATTATTTAACCTTTCACCCCGGCCGGACACGAAACAATGGTCGTAAATGACGCACCGCGGCACGCAGCGGCGAACAGCGCGCCGCTTGTGCCGTTTTATCGCCTGCGCGGGTTTAATTACGAGCGCTAAAGATCCGACCGCAGATAGATCGCGTTCGTGCTCATATTCGTGCTATCCATTTACTCATTACTCGGGCGGACGAGTCAAAACATGCACCGAAGGCGAAGAGGAAGAAGCTGAAAAAAGTTTCCCAGCTCCCAGCATGAATGCGAACATGTGTAGCGTTTAGCGTAGGCCTTAAGCGACTCGTACATGTTGATAAGTATTGAATTACGAG
>JARRAA010020857.1:0-18826 GCA_030557295.1 Ecitodaemon sp. MM-2014 | reverse complement strand
TGTGTAATATTTGAATAATATCTTTTTGTTCTAGGTTTGCCCCCCATGCTCCGACTGGAGTAATTCTTGGCAGGCGCGTCCGCGTCGCGGGGGGTGGGCACCAATTGGTGGCTAAGTCCTGCCAAGGACCCTTGAAGTTGCAGAGGGTATAAATATAAGCAACGTTTGTTCATTTGTAAGTCCTCGATGGTGATGTCCGGTTCTGTCCAGTCTATTTCTACTTCTGGCAAGGGGAATTGGTGGTCATGTGAAAGGGACTTGTGTGATGGATGATCAGGCGTGTGCTTGCGTTGTGTGGTCTTGGCTGGGGACAAATGCCCCTGGCTCTATGAGTGCTGGGTGGTGTGTGGTTCTGTCTCTGGCGAGTGAAACGTCCTTGAACTACAGTCGCTGCTCGAGTTGTATCCTTTATATCAGTTGTATCCTTTTTTGTATTCTTTTTATTATTATTGTGCCCTTTTGTGTAATATTTGAATAATATCTTTTTGTTCTAGGTTTGCCCCCCACGCTCCGGCTGGAGTAATTCTTGGCAGGCGCGTCCGCGTCGCGGGGGGGGGGTGCACCAATTGGTGGCGGAGTCCTGCCAAGGACCCTTGAAGTTGCAGAGGGTATAAAAACAACATAATGATCCATACAATTTCCTAGGTGGCGCCTAGTTTCAAGCAGTTTTAATTAAAAATTCCTATTATTAGAGGACTACCGGTTGGCATTTGCAACACAGCTTTAAAAAATACCAATCGCTGCGCATGACGCATGCGCAATATTGTTATCCAGTCCGAAATTCTTCTGCCGTCTGGCACTGGCTACAATATTCATCTTAAAGAAAGAACAAGCTCAAAAAAGTAATACTTTGTGGATATCTATATAGCTGTAATCACATTTTATTACTATAATTATTGGCCACTATAATTTATTCATTAATTGCATGCAATCAAATTAAAATTCTATATATTTACTGGCACTTGCTAAAACGAAAATAATTTGTGAACGTCTGCAACTGAAGATGGCTTATTCTCCCATCATTTTGTTTGTGCTTGCTATAATAACTGCGCTTATTGTATTGAGTCTGTTATGGTATGCAAAATGGTATCGAATGTTCAATGGGTTGAAACATATACCAGGCCCCACGCCATATCCAATCATTGGGAATCTCACGCAAACTCTTGCAAAACCATCAGGTACCGATTAGTTTAGTGCCAATAGATTGTCCTACTTACTTTTCATATTTCAAGAAATGTTTAATGTACTCTGCGACTGGCATCGTCAATATGGTCATACAGGTAAAGGCTGTTTTGGTTTTGAAATGATAATATTGACATGCGACCTAGACTTGGTGGAATTCATTCTCAAGAGCCAAGCAACTCGTGCCAAAGGACTATTTTATCGCTATTTTCATAACTGGTTAGGGCAAAGTATATTTACCAGTAAGGGAACAGAATGGCAAGAGAGAAGAAAATTGTTTCAACCAAGTTTTAACTTTCAAATGTTTGAATCTTTCATTGAGGTGTTTGAAAGGAATGGAAAAATCCTAGTGGAAAAGTTAAGGGAAGAAGTTGGCAATTCTTCTTTTGATACTAAGAAGTACGTTTCTCTGTACGCCCTAGACGCGATATGTGGTAAGTTCTATCTTCACCTGCTCTGTCTTCCATTTAATTCCATTTAATAATAATTATTGCAATCATTGCAGAGACTATCATGGGGACTTCAATGAATGCTCAGAACAACTCCAATGTAGAATATCTGAAAGCCCAGCACGAAATGAACCGAATTATCTTTTGCAGGGTAGTTCAGCCGGAAAAACATTACGATCTCACATATCAATTTACTGATGACTATAAAATCGAACAGCGGAGCGTCGAGGTTATGCGCAACTTTACTTTGTCTGTAATCAAACAGAGAAGAGAAGAACTCCAAGCTAACTCAGCACATTCTAATTCGAACGCCGATGAATTTGGCAGAAAAAATAGGAAGATTTTTCTGGATATTCTTCTGCAAGCAACTATAGACGGAGAGCTACTAACCAACGAAGCTATCATTGAAGAAGTCAATACGTTCATGTATGGAGGTCATGACACTGTCGGCGCATGCATGGCGTTCTGGCTGTACGCAATCAGTACACACCCGAAAATCGAAGCACGACTTGTAGCTGAGCAGCGAGAAATCTTTGGCGCTGAACGAAACAGGCCGATAACCTACGCAGACATACAGAAAATGCAGTACTTAGAAATGACAATCAATGAAACTCTAAGAATGTATCCAGTAGCGCCGTCCTTGTTGAGAGCCGCGGTGGAAGACTTTACTTTTCGCGATTTGCACGTAAAGAAAGGCACTCAAATCGTTATGTTGCCGTACTATATTCATCATCGAGCTGATCTGTACGCAGAACCTGACAAATTCATTCCGGAACGATTCCATCCTGAGAACATCGCTAAACGCCATCCATTTGCTTTTTTGGGATTTAGTGCCGGCCCTAGGAAATGCATTGCCCAGAAGTTTGCTTTGATTGAATTAAAAACAGTTCTATCAAACTTGTTGCGACAATTCGTTATTTGCAGGGCGATGCCTGAACACAAGATGAAAGTCCGGGCCGAAGTTCTTCTGACATCTCGTAACGGATACAATATTCAATTAAAGGAAAGAACTTGGTGATGTTAATTTACACAAAACAAATAAATGCTGTTAAAATTCATGTAAAGATTCATTGGCGCTATCCGCTTGCTTCTTCCATATGTATTAAAGGCAATTTTGCAATCAAGAAAGGGTACACAAATTTAGTGCCGGCTCTAAGGATTGCCCCGGGCAAAGTTTGCTCTGATTCTAATTAAAACAGTTTTATCAAACTTATTTGCGGTGCTATGGCTGAGCATACAATATCCGAGTACAATATTCAAATGAAGTAAGTGGTCAATGCTTCAAAATAAATTCAAGGTGCACTACTGACATAATACCACGCTTTCTACAAATTTATCCATTTAGGTTTTCTCTGTTACCCGAACTTTAGTTAGCCTTGAAACGTAAATAACATAATTTGTACGCACGAAACTTATGAATTTGCGTTGATTAAACACTGTTACGTAATTGTAAAATTAACATAAGATATCTATAAAATAGCAACTCCTTTGTCGATCGCTCTCAGTTTCGTCTTGATCATAGTTCGGCATTATTTAGGTACGAATTACTGGCATAAGTAAATAAGAAATTTATTATAATGCTGATATTTCTTTTCACTGCGTTGGATTGCGCAATTGTTGTCGGATTGTTTTTGGTGATTGGATGGTACGTTTATGTGAGTAAATACGCCAAATATATGAAGAATATTCCTGGCCCTATTCCACTACCAGTTTTTGGAAACGCTTTAATGTTTACTGATTCCGCTAGTAAGTATTTATAATCTATAAGTATTTATAACCTAGAAAGCCAATTTTTGTAATTATCTAGAATTTATGCGAATCGTCACAGAAATCTTCGAATCCTACGGCAGGATAGTTCGAATATGGTGTGGCATTGAAGCAGTAATCATGCTTTCCGACAACAACGCCATCAAAGCCGCCTTATCTTCAAACAAATTAATCGAAAAAGCAAAATTCTATCAATTCCTTCATGCCTGGGGTGGGACCGGCCTGATAACCAGCCCTGGGCCAAAGTGGAAAAGACATCGTCGTATGTTGATACCCACATATCACATCCACGTCTTGCAACAGTTTATTCCTACTTTTAACAAAGTCGCTAGCCAATTGGTACAGAAAATGAAAAGTACTAAACATGGACATTCTTTAGATATTTATCCGTTGATGCACTTGGCTACGTTAGATATTATTTGTGAAACTGCAATGGGTGTCTCAATTAATGCTCTAGAAAACAAAGACTCTAAATATGTACACAGTACAAAGGAGTTGTCAAGAATTACAATGGAACGTGTGGTTTCTCCCATACAACACGTGGACTTCTTATATAGGTTTACACAAAATTATCGCACCGAACAAGAATGTTTAAAGATAGTCAACGATCATACTGTAGCTGTGATTAAAAAACGTAGAGATGAACTGTTAAAGAATAGAAGTCAGCGTGTTGAAGTTGTAGACGACTTTGGAAAGCAAAGAAAGAGTGCGTTCTTGGACCTGTTACTCCAGACGACTGATGATGGTCAGCCTTTAAGTGACGATGATATTAGAGAAGAAGTGAATACGATGATGGCGGCAGGTAATGACTCAACCACATCATGTATCTGCTTCACATTGTTCGAAATTGCGAACAATCCAGCTGTTCAAGAGAACATTTTGCATGAGCTACAAGACATTTTTGGTAGCGATGATCGTGATGCGACGTACCAAGATCTGGGAGATATGAGATATCTTGAAATGGCTATCAAAGAAAGTCTGAGAATGTATCCGACGGTTCCTATTTTTGCACGACATGTTGTTGAAGATATACAAATCAGTAAGTTACTCCAGATACTCTTCTCCATTTCGTATTTACAAAATACTTGAAGCTATCTTAATTGGTATAATTTTTGGTCACAGCTGATGATATCTGTTGTCCGAAAGGCAGCACCATTGCTGTCTTCGCCTATCACCTACATCGTGACCCAACATACTACCCCGAACCTGACAAGTTCAAACCCGAACGCTTCGCAGCAGAAAACCAGACTGGTAAAAGTTCCTATAGTTTCGTCCCTTTCGGTGCAGGTCCTCGAGACTGTATCGGGCAAAAATTCGCTTACATGGAAATGAAATGCGTGATTTCCAAAATATTGCGATGCTTTGAAGTCAGGCCTGTTGTCCCTCGGCATGATTTGGTACTTGTTCCGGAAATCATCTTGAAACCCAAGAATGGTGTCTGGATTCAGATGCATGAACGAGTTTAAAAATCACATTTGTAATTTTCACTGCTGATTTAACGCATATTATCATTAAATTGTACCCTGATAGTGTTCACCAATCTTCTCCCAATCAAAATATTGAAAAACAAAAACAAATGACAAATAAATGGAGCAAATCAAAGTAAACCTGTTTAGACTATTAACTTTAATATTGATACCATTAATTAGTTATAATCATGTTTCTTCTTAAGTGATCGAGAATATTAAAGCATACAAACTGGTTGGTAATTTTACTAATGTTGCAATATTGATCGACGTAATAAAATGATGCTTAATTTAATTATACAAAATACATACACTTACACTCTCACCCACATCAGTTAGTTTCAGAATCAAATCAAAAGAAATAAATGTATAAATTCTTGATTGTGTACTACATCATTATCATTATTAAATTACCTCGATATGTCAAATGCTCGAACAACAGTCATCTATTTATTGCTGCACGTGTAGAAATAAGTTCCATTATTCTGTGTGTCACCGAATCAAGCATGGTCCCCATACCGGTCGCCATTTTTGTTATCACACCTTTCATTGTACTTGCTGTTTTGAGCATTTTCTGGTACGCAAAATGGCATCGAATATTCGGCGATATAAAGCACATCCCAGGTCCTAAGCCGTACCCAATCATTGGAAATGCCAATCGGTTTCCAAAAGATCCAACAGGTATACATTTATGTTAATTTATGTCAAGAGGCTTTCAAACTAAATTAATTTATTTTAAGAAATTTTTCATATGCTCCACGGCTGGCATCTTAAATTTGGGAATATATTTAAAGGATGCCTAGCGTTTGACATGCTTCTGTTGGTTAGTGAGCCTGAATATTTGGAATATATTTTAATGAGCAAAGCGACTATAGACAAAGGGGCATTTTATCGTTATTTTCATAACTGGTTAGGGCTTGGGTTATTTACCAGCGATTATCCAAAATGGCAACAGCGAAAAAGAATTTTAACACCGGCGTATAATTTTAAAATGCTCAAGTCTTATATTGGTGTGTTTGAAAGGAATGGGAAGACCTTGGTGGAAAAGTTACGCATGGAAGTGGGCAAAGCTTCTTTTGATCCTAAAAGTTATGTTACTCTCTGTGCATTGGACTCAATTTGTGGTATGTTTTTCCTTGCACTTCTCCGATTTCTGCACAACTAACGGTTATTAAATTTATTACCTATAGAAACTGCAATGGGAGTGTCCTTGAATACCCAGAACAACTGCAATACCGACTATATTAAGGCCAACAAGGAAATTAACAGAATTATAATAGCTCGAATGGTTCGTCCGGAAAAACACTTCGACCTGTTGTATCGATTCACTAAAGACTACAAAATCGAAAAGAAGTGCATTGAGATAATGCACAACTTTACGATGTCCGTTATTAACACGAGAAGACAAGAACTGCTATCCAATCCTGAAAGTTTCGGCAATTCCGATGCTGATGAATTTGGCAGAAAATCCGATAAGGTTTTTCTGGATATTCTCCTTCGATCGACCATGGACGGAAAACCTTTCAGCAATGAAGATATCATGGAAGAGGTCAACACGTTCTTATTCGGAGGGCACGACACCGTGAGCATCTGCATGGCGTTTTGGTTGCATCTTATCAGCAAACACCCGAATGTGGAAGCTAAACTTGCGGCTGAACAACAGGACATTTTTGGAGATGATCGAAATAGATCCAGCACATACGAGGACTTACAAAAAATGGAGTACTTGGAAATGACAATCAAGGAAGCTCTAAGATTATATCCACCAGGTTCGTTCCTAATGCGGGAAGCTTGCGAAGACTTCTCTTTCCGCGATTTGCATGTAAAAAAGGGCACACAGGTTGCTATCTTTCCGTTTTATGTTCATCGGCGCGCTGATCTGTACCCAGATCCTGAGAAATTCATTCCGGAACGATTCACGCCCGAGAATATCAAAAAACGCAATCCGTTCGCTTTTCTGGCTTTTTGTGGGGGATATAGGAGTTGTGTCGGTCAAAAGTTCGCTATGATCGAACTGAAAACAATTTTATCGATTGTATTGAGAGCATTTGTTATTCGCGCGGCTGTGCCAGAACACAATATTGTTATCAAGTCGGAAGCTCTTCTGGCATCTCGTAACGGGTACAATATTAAATTAGAAAATAGGATTGGATGGAAGTAAATTGTCAATACTGTCGAAATAAAATGATGCAAAGGATTCGAGCAATTTTATTCGCAAGAGACTTAAGCTAATTGTAAGCAGTAATATGGCTCATTCGTCACAATGGACGTTTCTTCAGTCGGTTCTCGTGCGACGACTCATTCTCGCCTCTAAAAAGTCTGAATTCAAGCACGCCAACAATATACTTACTATAACAACAGATACTTTACCATAATAACCGCATTAATTTATTCCTTCTAAGAACCTTGTTGTTCTTCCAATCCCATAATACTTCGAAAGAAAACTGTGGCATTTCAAGGTTCAAGGTACACGGATATTTCCATTATAACTATTCTATTTTTTGAACTTCAGTCAACCTTGAAGCCAATATATGTGCATGAATTTGAATTATATAATAGTCAATATCATTCTCGCGCAATTATCAAATTAAGAGAATGTCTACAAAAACGCAACTCCTCTGCTGATTACCCTTAGTTTCGTCCTCACCAGTAGTAGTAGCATGTGCTGCATTCAGTCTCATATTAATTAAGCCAAACTTATTTCTGACTAGTTGATGGCAAAGTGGTGATAGTTGTTTTTACGACGTTGAGTTGCGCATTTGTTGTCGGATTGTTTTTGGTGGTTCGATGGTACATGGTACGTGAGGAAATATTCATGGATCTACTACACTACCAAATATTGGAACTGGAACAACTGAGCAGTTCAACAGGCCACCTTGTTATTAACCACCGACGCATCTCTTTAACGAAAGACATGTTCCCAGGTTCATGCAAATTCGCCCTTTGATACGCGCCGCCTGTGCGCTCGCCGCGCAGCCGGGCCCACTGTCCGAATTTGCCAGGTCTCTCGCATGTACACGGCGATCGAGCGGCAGAACGACAAAGCAGCGCGCCAGCCGGATGCCGGTACAACTGGTCATGAAGATCGCAATCGCAGAGCGGCGCGTTTTGCGCCATGCGCGTACGAGGGTGCTGGACAGTCAACCCGACTGCGCGGCGAGCGCACAGGCGGCGCGAATCAAATGGCGAATTTGCATGAATCTGGGGACATGTCTTTCGTTGAAGAGATCCGTCAGTGACCATCTGGAACACCTCAGCACTTCAACAGGACACCTTGCTTTCAACCGCCGACTCAGCTTCACCTGTCTCCATCGGGGGACTTTACAGGAGATAATCAAAGCGGAAAGGGGTGAAGGTAGTGGCGGAAGCCATTTTGACGTCCAGCAATGGCATGGTTATTAAGATGAATGAACAAAGGAAGGAACTATCCAGTTATTTATAAATTACTATCTATTTGTTATCATATTAATCGTCTCAATTTCAGTCCTAGATTTTTATGTCCCGTTAACAAAAAATCTCGAGGCCATTAATTAATTAATAAATTGAATTATTTGTTGCCGAACAGATCGATATTCTCCCATTTGTCCATCGCTAGCCAAACTCGCGTCAAATAATGATTCCATTTAATAATGTCAGTTTCCATAAAAGTAATATCATTAGTAATTGCACGAACAAAGGTCGATGCGACGATGTGCATAGGGATATAAAATAGAAAGATACGAATATTTTGCACATTCGTTGTTGGTGGCTTGTGGAAATTATCATTACTTAATATCTAATACCAACATTTTAAAGTAAACTATAACACGTCGGAGTAGTTGGCTGCGATGGCCATCTGCGCGGTTATTTTCAATGCGTTGGGTTACATATGCGCTGTTGGGTTGTTACTAGTGATTGGATGGTACGTTTATGTCAACCAATTCGTGAAACATGTGAAAAATATTCCGGGACCTACTCCACTACCGATTGTCGGGAACGCTTTAATGTTTACTGATTCTAATGGTGAGTATGGGCGCCGAATTAACTCTTCTTACCATATTATCATCTTCTATATAACTTCTGTTACTATCTAGCGACTTTGCGAATTGCCACCGAACTCTTCAAAACCTACGGCAAGATTTTTCGTATATGGATTGGTATAGAACCAATAATCAGCCTCTCCGATTACAATGCGATCGAAACAGTCTTAAGCTCAACGGAACTCATCGAAAAGTCAAAATTATATAAATTCCTGCATGCCTGGCTGGGCACCGGTCTGTTGAACAGCACTGGACCAAAATGGAAGAGACGTCGTCGCATGTTAACTCCTTCTTACCACTTTCAGATTTTGGAACAGTTCGTTCCTACTTTTAACAAGGTCTCTAACCAGTTGGTAAATGAGCTCAAAAGCATCCAGAATAAGAACTGCTTGGATATTTATCCTCTGGTGACTCTGGCGACCTTAGATGTGATTTGTGAGACTGCAATGGGTGTTCCAGTAAATGCGCTGGGCAACAAGGAGTCCAAATATGTGCACTGCGTAAAGGAAATGGGAAGAATTGCAATGGAACGTGTATTCTCCGCCATACAACAAGTTGACTTCTTGTATAGATTTACTGAAAACTATCGCACCGAACAGGAATGCTTAAAGATTCTTCATGGCCACACTCTATCTGTCATTAGAGCGCGTAAAGAAGAACTGGCAAGGAATAAAAGTGACGATGTTGAGCTTGCAGATGAGTTGGGAATGAAAAAAAAAGTTGCGTTCTTGGACATGTTGCTACAGGCGACCGATGATGGTCAGCCTTTAAGTGACGACGACATTAGAGAAGAAGTTGATACGTTTATGTTTGAAGGCCATGACACTACATCAGCAGGATTGAGTTTCACGTTGTTCGAAATCGCAAACAATCCGGATGTTCAGCAGAAGTTAGTCTATGAACTTCAGAATATTTTTGGTCATGACGACCGTGATATAACGCCTCAAGATCTTGCTAAAATGAAATATCTTGAAATGGTTATCAAGGAAGGTCTGAGAATGTATCCGCCGGTTCCTTTGTATGCACGAACGGCGTCTGAAGATATACAAATAAGTACGAGTTTTCAGCAATTCATCTTGTGGTCCCTTACTTAATGCTTATATTCACAGCTGACAATGTCTGGTGTCCGAAAGGCAGCACCATCGTCGTTCTGGCTTATCACATTCATCGTGACCCAACATTCTTCCCCGATCCGGACACGTTCTATCCAGAACGTTTTGCAGCAGAGAACAACATGGGAAAACATCCATACAGTTTCGTGCCCTTCAGTGCTGGCCCTCGCAACTGCATCGGGCAAAAATTCGCTTTCATGGAACTGAAATGCATAATATCCAAAATCGTGCGAAACTTCAAACTATTTCCAGTTGTCCCAAAACATAATCTCAATCTAGTCTCGGAATCCATCTTGAAATCACACAATGGTATAATGATCCAGATGCGCGAACGATTTGAAAACACGCATTTGTAATTTGTTAGAAATAGTAAGTAAGGAAAATATGTTTGCCAATCAATGGTATTTCTCATTACAAAATGAAGTTTTAAACTGCATTACAATCTAGGGCAATGATTCTCAATTTTTGTCCCGCGGCACTTTTGTATGTTGCGAAATTCAAAAAAGTGTGCCGCCAATTTCTGTTAGGTTATACCCGAATTCGTAGGAATTTCTGTATACATGTATATACATAGAAACTCTTCGGAGCCTCTTCGGTGTACTGATTGTTGTGGCTCTCTTACCTTCTTATCTACGCGCGCACTAGTCTCCTTAACGCCGGGTTATGGCTGTAAGACAGGTTGTAAGCTACGCAGACGCATTAGGTCCGTTTGTAAGGACACGGCGTTGACAAGGACGCGCGCACTAGCCTCCCTACTGCCGGGGTGTGACTGTAAAACAGGTTGCGAGCTGCGCCGACGCATTAGGTCCGTCCGTAAGGACACGGCCTTGTCAAGGACGCCCGCACTAGCCTCCCTACTGCCGGGGTATGGCTGTAGAACAGGTTGCAAGCTGCGCAGTCGCATTAGGCACGTTCGTAAGGACACGGCCTTGACAAGGACACGCGCACTAGCCTCCCTACTACCGGGGTATGACTCTAAAACAGGTTGTAAGCTGCGCAGACGCATTAGGTCCGTCCGTAAGGACACGGCCTTGTCAAGGACGCGCGCACTAGCCTCCCTACTGCCGGGTTGTGTCTGAAAAACAAAAAATAATTCAAAGTCCGAATATATAGAAAGTGTCCATAAGAAATACATGGACAATAGTACAAAGTTAATAAACAAAGGGCACAGTGTAAACGATTTTCTATAAACTGTAGAAATGTAATTGTCTATGCATATAATTAAATGTAATTTGGTCAGAAGGTCAATACTTAACTTACAGTTAATATTGCTTACTCATTCGCATTGATTGAATTTTACTGGCACTTAAATGACATACAATTAGTTAAAGTGGTTCAATGTTGTTACATAACTAATTACAGTAACCGCAGCGGAGAAATTGTTTAATAAGGTTTTCTGATTGTTTTTATTACTCTTTGTAAATTAGCTCGTGATAGTAAGAAATTAGTTTCCTTCCATTTTCTAATACACTTTCACTTTTTGCGTAGAGCTCCGTTGTTTTCTTGACTGAATTAGAGTTATCCGATTATTTCGAGGATTAGTCCGTTCCGTGCTTACCTGCATTCAGATTTTTCCCATTTCCAATTCCTACTTTTTCCAAATGATTTATTATCTACAATTATCACTGTTTGTTAATCTTTCTTGTAGATACCATGCATTCCGTCATATTTTTACTAATAAGTAAAAAGATTTAAAACTAGAAATTTTAATAATATTCTTAATTCCGTTTCAATTAAATAATAATTGTGAAAAATAATTAATAACAGCCACGTGTAAACGCGTGTAATTCACAGTGAAATAACAGCAGCATTCCAAGAAACAAATATGAACGGTAATACAAGGCCATCGCCGAAATTATGGATAGTAGTAAAACCAGTACAACGTACTTGTAGCAGTATAAACAATTCGGAGGTCGCCAGGCTTTTAGTCTTGACGCGAACTTATTGCAGCGTGCATCATAATTATTTAACCGTGGCGCGTCCTGTGAGCCATATTGTGAACCATATCGTGGTATTTATGTCCGTTGTGTTGCGATTGTAATCGCACTACAATGGCGATCTTTGCGATCGCTTTCACCGCGTTCAGTTATGCATGTGCTGTCGGGTTATTTCTGGCGATAGGATGGTACGTTTACGTGAATAAATTCGCCAAATATATGAAGAACATTCCTGGACCTACGCCGCTACCAGTTATAGGAAACGCTTTAATGTTTACTGATTCGAATGGTGAGTAAATCCGCAAATACTACAATATTGGCATGTGTTTCTGATGCACAAAATTTCATGAATTGCACATTTCCCTCACAACGTACGACATGCTGTACGTACGTTGAGTGCGTACTGATATAGAATATTATTTACATTTCCAAACTCCAATATTCATTGGACACACATTCGATAACTATGACCATGGCCATGAATTTGGCATAAAAATAAGTCCATAGCTAGAATTTGTAAGAATATACATACTGACTAACCGTAACATCATTTGGTGTTAAACAGTAAATTATGGTTTAAGGCGCTGGCGAAAACCAAAAAGAATCCGCATAATGATGCGGTTTTAAACGATAGATCACGATAATTTCTTAGGTATAATCAATAATCATAGATTACGACTCGCTTGGAAATTTAATTCTGATTACGGACATATATAATTTCATACAGATCGGCAGATTATCGAATAGTCGCAGTGCGATCTGCGTCAAATTATATCAGAATTAAATTTCTAAACGAGTCGTATCGTTTAATTATTAATTAAACGAAAAAGAAGTGCTTTAAAATTGATCATGATCTAAGAATTAATTTATTCTGTTCCTTTACCCATTTACAACCTCATTATTATGTGGATTCTTCGATCCATACCTTGTCAGTCTTCGTAAACTTTTGGATTTCGCCAAAAGGGCCATCTTATTATTATTTCATAGTATGTTTAAACCAAGTGTTTTGCCATTAATATTCCGGTGCCATTTTAAGAGACTTGATTGCGCTAGGGAAAATCCAATCCGAACTATGATTTTAAATAATAGATTACCACCAAGAATAGAAAAAATCTGCGATAAAAATTTGAGATCAAAGGCCGGCTGTATATGCAGTCTTTCGTCCCACGCTGCGCAGTTGCATAAACTATGTTATTACTATTCAGAGACATATAAAAACGCGACATCAACTTGTTGACCTCTATACGTTCTTTCAACTTTTTTGTACAATTAACTCATTTTAACTAAACGTGCTGTTGGCACCGGTTGATTGAGTCCATTAGAATAAAGTTTAATAACGCAATATGTTTACCTTCATGTTTTTGCTTGAATCTAGCAACTTTGCGAGTCTTCACCGACATCTTCAAAAACTACGGCAAGACAGCGCGAATATGGATCGGAATAGAACCAATAATCTTACTCTCCGATTACAAAGCGATTGAAAACGTCTTGAGTTCGGCGAAGATCATCGAAAAATCGCAACTGTATAAATTTCTCCACGCCTGGCTGGGCACCGGTCTTCTAACCAGCGCCGGACCAAAATGGAAGATGCGTCGTCGCATGTTGACGCCTTCTTACCACTTCCAGATCTTGGAACAATTCGTCCCTACTTTTAACAAGGTCTCTAACCAGTTGGTAAATGAGCTCAAAAGCGTCCAGAATAAGAATTGCTTGGATATTTATCCTCTGGTGACTCTGGCGACCTTAGATGTGATTTGTGAGACTGCAATGGGTGTTCCAGTAAATGCCCTGGGCAACAAGGAGTCCAAATATGTGCACTGCGTAAAGGAAATGGGAAGAATTGCAATGGAACGTGTGTTCTCCGCCATACAACAAGTTCACTTCTTGTATAGATTTACTCGAAACTATCGCACCGAACAGGAATGCTTAAAGATTCTTCATGGCCACACTTTATCTGTCATTAGAGCGCGTAAAGAAGAACTGGCAAAGAATAAAAGTGATGCTGTCGAGCTTGACGACGAGTTCGGAAAGAAGAAAAAGATAGCATTCCTGGACACCTTGCTACAGACGACTGATAATGATCAGCCTCTAAGCGACGATGACATTAGAGAGGAGGTGGACACGTTTATGTTTGAAGGCCATGACACCACATCTTCAGCAGTGAGTTTCACGCTGTTCGAGATCTCAAATAATCCGCACGTTCAACAGAAGATATTGGAAGAACTGCAGGAGATTTTTGGCGGTGACGATCGTGATGCGACGTACCAAGACCTTGCTAAAATGAGATATCTCGAAATGGTCATCAAGGAAGGTCTGAGAATGTACCCATCGGTACCTTTGTATGCGCGAACGGCGTGCGAGGATATACAAATCGGTAAGTTGGGTTTATTCATCTCAAAATGTCCAAAAAATGTAAAAAATTTACGTTTGTTTCGTTCCTTGTTTCATGTTCACAGCCGACGACATGTGGTGTCCCAAAGGCAGCACCATCGCCGTCCTCGCCTTTAATATTCATCGTGACCCAACATTCTTCCCCGATCCTGACACGTTCAATCCGGAACGTTTCGCGGCCGAGAACAACACAGGCAAATATCCTTACAGCTTCGTTCCATTCAGCGCTGGTCCTCGCAATTGCATCGGACAGAAATTCGCTTTCATGGAACTGAAATGCATGATTTCCAAAATCGTGCGTAACTTTGAACTTCGACCGGTTGTGCCAAGACACAACCTCGAATTAGTCGCTGAAACCATCCTGAAATCTGGTAATGGTATAATGATTCAGCTGCGCGAACGATTTGAACAAACACGTTTATAATTGGGCGAATCAAAATAATTAAGTGTAATGTGAATGCAATAAGTGCACCACAACAACTTATTTGCATTCCGAAGGTTGTTACTAAGTCACACTTATATTGCATTGTGGTGCAATTTCTCTAACAATTTAGACTCATTTTTTGCGTTATTAATTACTGATTGATAATTATGGCATTGGAGAAATTAGTTGAAAACTAAAGTGATTGTATTTTCGTTCTTATTACTTGGTTGTATAACTTATAACTTGGTTACTGTAAATGAAATAAGTTTTCTCGTCAGTTAATACCATTCCAATCTAAGAATGCGTCCTTGACCATTTCCTGCTTGTACTTGATCAATGCACAAGAAAAGTCGATTGCATTTTACTCTTACTGCAGTTGTGATACTTCTTGCAAGTTGTCAAGTTGCAGACACAATATGTTCACTTTATTGGTGCCTATTTTATACTGTGCGAGTGGTGTAATAGTGTTTTTAGTTATTCTGTGGTACATGCATTTGATGAAATGCATGTGGACGTTGGGACACATACCAGGACCTCGCCTTTTGCCTATTATTGGATGTTCTTATTTATTTCCAAACGTGAAGAGTAAGACATTTTATTTCAATTATCAAAATTCCTCCAATGCAATGCGAAATATTTACCGCCTTTTAATAATCCTCGAGGTATGTTGTCTGGATTTGCGTTCCTGAATAAAACGCATGGCCCGGTATGTAAAATGATGGGCGGCACTGAGCCCAGTCTCCTTATTTCCGACTACAAAACCCTGGAAGCAATCCTACGGTCAAGCAAATTGGTCGAGAAGTCCAAAAGTTATCGGCACTTTCACAACTGGCTGGGATTCGGTTTGCTCACTTCCGGCGGAGAAAAATGGCGCGCGAGGCGGAAGTTACTAACGCCCAGTTATCACTTTCAAATATTAGATGGATTTTTACCCGTGTTCGATTCCGTGAGCGCGACATTGGTCGATGAGTTGGAAAAAGAAGTTGACAAAAAGAGTTTCGATGTTTATCCGTATATTACGTTGTGTACGTTAGATATTATTTGTGGTAAGAGTTGATTTCCCACTTCAGATGTAAAAGATGATACGGACTGTAAGTGTACTCTTATAGAAACAGCAATGGGAACTTCTGTGAACGCTCTGGTGAACCACGACTCGGATTATGTCAAAGCTGTCAAGGGAATGTGCAACGTCGTAATGGAGAAAGTTTTCTCCCCTTTGCAACATCATGAATTCACTTATAAATACACTCAAAACTACAAGAAAGAAAAGCGATTACTAAAGATATTAAATGATTACACCATGGACGTTGTTTACAAACGGAGGGAAGAAATTCGATTAGAGGAGTTTACGGAGTTTGATGGTGGCGAAGAGATCACAAAGAAAACAGCTTTTCTGGATTTGTTACTACAAACTGAAATTGATGGAAAACCTCTAAGCGATGAAGATTTGAGGGAAGAAGTCCAAACCTTTATGTTTGAAGTAACTGTCAATATTTGAAAAAAAAAATCTTTTCGTTTATAACATTATTGTAGGGACACGATACAACTGCATCTGCCATTTCTTTCGCGCTATATTCAATTGCAAACAACCCGAGAGTTCAAAGCAAAATTATCGACGAGCTCCATGACATATTCAACGACGACAAGATCCGAATGGCAACTTTGAAAGATTTGAACGAAATGAGATATTTGGAACTTGTAATCAAGGAAACATTGAGGTTGTATCCATCTGTTCCATTTTACGCACGCGAAACTAAGGAAAATATGAAAATCGGTACGAAACCTTTCAAAGATTTTGTATATTGCGTTTTGTATTGTGTCAATGTATTTCAGGTGACTTGAATATTCCGAAAAACTTTACGCTAATCATCTACGCCATGGGAATACAAAGAGATCCGAAATACTTCGAGGAGCCTTTGAAATTCAAACCAGAGCGGTTTTTGAATGCGAATCTGCCCTACAGTTTCATCCCGTTCAGTGCCGGACATCGTAACTGCATCGGACAAAAGTTCGCCATGCTAGAAATGAAAGCCGTGCTGTCGAGAGTGTTGAGAAACTATAAATTGTTTCCGAGTGCGCCTAACGATGAATTGTTTTTAATTTCCGAGACCATTTTAAAGTCTTTGGATGGGATTACGATTCGAATTGAAAAATATTAATGAGATGCGCAGGTCAAAGTATTGACATTGTGACAGATTGTCAATAGACCCCTTCTAGTATTCAATAGCATGGCATATTTGTGAATGTAAATAAACTTTAAATAAACGTAATGTTATACTGGGTGGTGATGGGCTGAAGCTGTAAGAAAAAAATTGAGGGCATCATAGGGAAATTCCACAAGTTATTTCAGCATAACCAATTATCAGTTACAGTAGATATGCTTTGATAAGGAATGACAACATTTTAACCAATGGAATATTCCGCTAGCCATTTAATAGTAGTGTTTGATATCAATTTTCTTTTAATTATATACAAAATTGATAACAATCAATTGTATATTGCTTATTGAAATATAAATCAAGTTATTTTAACTTATGATTCCTAAGCTGCACTTTTGGGCGAATAAGAATTAACAAAGGCCGTGTTATAAATAATATGCTATATCAAGAGTGCATTTTACTTTTGGTAACGGATTCAACATAAACTTAAATTTTTGTAAAACGTGCGCCAACGTCGCAGGTACCAAGACCCAGTACCATTTTTATGGAAGTATTTCAACTGTAACTGATACTTTTTTCGGCCGAGAGCCCAGTACCTACTCCGCTGAATTATTTCTTTCCCATTTATATTCTTGGTTTTTCTGCGGACCCTGTACATAATAAGGGCACTTGTTGTTACATATTTTATGGTTGTTCTGTACGAATCAGCTCGAACTGTGAGGTGCGCACTTCATGGCAGATAATTGAGATTAAAGTTAGAAACTTTTTTGAAGCAAATATTGCAGTGCACACGACACGACTCTCAGGTGCGTCTCATCGGAGTTTGGATTGGTGGGGCACGCGATGAAACGTGAAAATATAAAGGTCAAATCAAATTTGAATAGTCAGCCTGCAATCGAATTTAAGTTTTATGCGGTTTCAGTTTGCAAGCATCCGTCACCGAATTTGGTCGCGCGCGTTTATCATACGCCAGAAGAATGTCAATAGTCGAAGTATGTGTACTAATACCGTTAATTATCATTGCGGCAATTGTTTGGTATTATTACCAGTATTACAACTTGATGAAAACTTTGAAGAACATTAAAGGCCCAATGCCCATACCGCTGCTCGGAAATGCGCTTGAGTTCAAAACTCGAAACGGTAATAACTTACAACACCTATCAGAAATAGGGAAATGCCAACGCAATGTGCTTTTAGCTATTTTAGCAACATATTCCAAACTTTTCCGGCAGCATGGCAAACTGGTTAAACTGATTTTTGGTCTTAAGCCCATCGTCCTTGTCGGAGACTACAAAACGATGGAAGCCGTCCTGGGATCAAACAAAATCCTAGAAAAAACTATATTTTACAAGTTTTTACAGAATTGGGTAGGTCTAGGTTTGTTGACAAGCAGTGGAGCTAAATGGAAGCAGAGACGACGCATTCTGACACCGGCATATCACTTCGAAATTCTAGAACAATTCGTTCCCATCTTCAGTAAAGTCAGTGACACTTTAGTAGAGGAATTTAGAAAAGAAAAGAACAAGGATTCGGTGGACGTTTATCCCTATATTACGTTGAGTACACTGGACGTTATCTGCGGTAATTAATTGTTATCTAAAAATAGAAAGTCTCTAATAATATTTTCCGACACAGAAACTGCAATGGGCGTGTCCATCGACGCACAGAAAAACAAAACATCCGCATATGTACAAAGCGTCAAAGAAATGGGAAGGATCGTAATTGATCGAATCTTTCAACCTCTTCAACAAATCGATTTCCTTTATCGGTTTACAGAGAACTATAGAATTGAGCAAAAATGTCTACGCATTTTACATGGCCACACCAATTCCGTGATTAGTAACAGGCGTGCGGAAATAGCTAGGAAGGAGCAAAAGGAGCAAAAGCAGCAAGAAAAGAGTGAGAATGCTGATGATTTCG
>JARRAA010020845.1:0-37331 GCA_030557295.1 Ecitodaemon sp. MM-2014 | reverse complement strand
CAGCGGCCCGGTGGGCAGCGGCGCCGCCGCCGGCGGCGGGACCTGCCCGTCCGGCAGGCTGGGCGCGGTCGGCGGTTGCCGCACGTAGACCTCGATCCGACTCGTGGGCGCGACGGCGGCGCCGCCGCGATGGTGTCTCGCGTGGCGCAGGCGATGGCGCGCTGTCCGGCGCGCCGCCGCCGCCGCCCCCGAAGCACTCGCGACACTGACACTCGAGTCACTCAACCCGCCCATCGCGCCGAGGCGGTCGCTATCTATGTGGAAACCGGAACAACTCAAGAACGCTACCATCACTAGAAAGAGAAAACATACAACGCATTTTCCGCACGTCAATTTATACATTGCTCACTGGGGCCGGCGAAGTTTCGGTGAAACCGCACAGTTTTTTTTTATGAACGCTGATCGCGTGCTCGATCCGTGCGCGCGGACTCGGCTCAGGGCGCCCTATTGTGGAACTTGACGACGGTGGTGGCGTCCACGTGCCGTGCGCTCTGCTCTGGCTGCTGGTGCTGGCGGTGCGCCGACGTCATCATCGTCGCGCGAACTCGCGCCCCCGGCTGGCTTAGGTCGAGCCGCTTTGGCATGCCGGCGTCGCTCGCGCGCTGCCTGAGATGGGCCGACCGCGGCTCGCGCCCATCCCCATCCTCCGGGGTCCCGTCGTTCGCTTCGCGCGGCGGCTTTAATCTCGGCTCGCGCGCGTCCCTTTTCGCGTTCGGGCTCGCTCGCCGCTAATTACAACAACGCCGATTTTACAACGCGCGTCGCGCACTACGCGCGCGTCTATTTATACAAACAAGTTCGACGCGCCGATTCCATATATAGCACGAATGGCATGGAAACGCGCACACCGCCGCCGTGCGATCGCCCTAATCATCGATAGAAAATCCACCGAAAAATCTTCGAGACGCGCGCGACAACTGCCCCAGTCCGTCGTGCTCATTTGCCGAACAATCCCGACAGCGCCGCAGAATCGTTAGAACTTTATCATCCGAAGCGGGAAATCTCTGTCATGCGGACGGGCATAAAGATGATAATCCATTGATGGCACTGAATTTTCACGACGATTTTTCACTTTCGAACGATTCATTAGTTGCGAACGACGCGATGCGATTGAGCGTCGTGGTGGCGTTTCGGTCGAGAGTCCGTCGCGCGCTCGTGTTTCCACGCCGCCGCTCGAAGGATCTTCCAGTTTTCGTCGGCTCGGCAGTTTACCCGGGGAAGTACTCGTGCGAGGCGAGTGCGATCGCGCCGACTTTCGAATGGGAAGTGCGCGCGCCTCGCGCGCCGACGAGACACTGACGGACCAAAAGCGACGCGCGCCTCTGCGCTGCCGAGGAGCGGTGGTGGCGGCGACGGCGACGCGGCGTCGAGCTAAATAGCGCCGCGAACGTTAATTTCGTCCATTAGAGCCGTTCGAAATTGGCGCCGCACTAAACGCGCTCGCTCGCGAAACTTTCGAACTTTTCGCGCGCCGCGTTCGTTCGCGACGCGTATTTTTCGCGTGTCGGAAAAGCGCATTCGCGCGCGCCGAGCGTCGCGCAATGTTAACCGGCACGTCGCGTCGCCGAAGCAACACTGAAGCATCGCGCGCGTCCTCCTTCGAGCATCTGGCGGCAGGCGCTCGAACTGGTGCTCGGCGCGAGCGGCCGGAGCGCCGCCGACGAAGCGGCGAGAGTCGTCGCGACGCCCATGAGTTCGATTTTTCCCGAGATATCTCCGCCAGCATCGATGCCCGATCGGAAAATTACATCCGCATCTCGACAACGGCGCGCGCTTTATCGCGTCGATTAAAAGTTGGCACTGGCGCCTACGATTAGTCACGATCTCGATATCGGAGATACTTGGAATAGTTTATAGGTAATCGAGACGAATGTGCCTCCAAACAGGTACAACGTTCGATTGCCCTGTTAATTGTTGTTGCGAGAAATAAACGTTTTAATCGTTTTGATATAAGCGGTATCGCATCGTTTGTAATTTCCAAACGCACGAGTTTGCGCTTTTCGTAATCGTGTAAATATTTCACTGCATTTTGCTGGAAGCCGTAAAGATAGATTTGTAATTTCCCGTGAAAAGTGTCGGAAGCGTTCCCTAAATTTAATTTCTGTTTACGCTTTCTTCCGCCGTCCCGAAACGCGCGGCGCGAATTGATATCTTCCATATTTCCAACTTTATGAGCGTCTAGCTGCAACTGAAAACTTTCCCGCCGAAACCGACTCCAGCGTCCACGCCGAAAATCGTAAACTCTTGACTCGAGCATTTAGCGTTTTGTTATTGCGGCAGCAAATATGAATCCGTCCGATCGATTTCCGCCGCGCGTAATGATATTGGAAGTGGCGTCCGCGCGCGCTACGCTCCCATTTCCGGTCTATATATCATTTCGCCGCTTTGGCCGGTAGCAAAAGTCTTTTGTTCTTCGGCAGCGTGCATCTTGAGCGGTCGAAGCTCGCGCAATTTCGTCGCCACTTAAAACGCTTAGTTTATTTATTGTTACGAGAATGCGGGAGCGCGTAGCTAAGAGTGGATAAATTCATTCGTCGGCGAGTTATCGACGAGAAAAGTTTCGGATCGGTTGTTTGCGAGATCGGCGGCGACATTCATTACGGCGAGATGTCGCGCTCTTGTCGGCGAGCAAAGTTGGTTCCGTCGGAGCGGGCGGCGGCGCTCGTAAATTGACAGTATTTCAGCGGCGGCGCCAGCGACCGCCTCAGCGAGACGCCGCCGGCGGCGGCGGCCGATACATCGAGGCGGAGTGTATATTCGTGTTCATGAAAACGTTTATTGGGGATTTCGCGATTTCCTTTTTCGTCGGGCCGCTTCGATTTTCCGATTGAAAAGTTTCGCTCAACTTCTTCGCGCAAATCTCCGCGCCGGGAAAAGTTTCAAAGTCAAATCCATATCGAGGCGCTCGACTGCGGGCTTGGAAATCATCGCGATATGACAATCGCCGCTCGCTCGTTTTTTTTTTTGCTGTCGTTTCGTCGCCGGACGGGAAAAAGTTTCGGGTCGTTTTCCTCTCGTCCTTCGCTCCCCGCTCGAGCCGTCGCGCGCTTCGCACGTAATCGCGCGGCGTCCGCTCGACGCCGCCGCCGCCGACGATTGAGAGCGCCGCAATTCCGCAGTCTCCAGCGGCGGTCGTAGTTTCCACGCGTTCGCGCGCTTTCCGAGCGCGCGCGCGACGAGGTCGTTGACTCGCAAATGATTTTGAATATGTAAACAATTTTATATGATTTTTATTTCGGTCCCTCTCGCCCGCCGCGCTCGCCCTCGCCGCCGCTCGCTATTGACCACTTTTCGGGAGACGCGCGGACGCGGCGGCGAGGAGGCACTTCGACGCTATCGCCTAGAATAACATGTGCGAATCGATAAGTTTCGTGCGTGCGCCGCCGGGAAAAGCGCTCAGGACGAGCGACATAACAAGACGCATTACGGCGCGCCCGGCGCTCGTTTCGATCCATTTAATCTATTCAAATAACGACGATATTGTATCGTTTACTTTCTCACGATTTCGACGAGGTCCGAACGAGAAATTTATGAAAATTCCACGCGCTCCGACGCATTAAGACAATAAAAAGCGAGAAAACAATAAGCGCGAGCGCGAAGAAATGGATGAGAGGCAGGAATCTTGGCCAATGTCCGTCCGGTTGCGCAAGGCAAACATCAAATCACCATACGCGACACGCCGAAGACAAACAAATAATCTCGAAGAGAACGCCCGGCATATCATAACATAAAAGGCTCGCACGCATTTTTTGCCATTTGAATATAAATTGCGCGATTATCGATTTTATTAAGATCGCTGATAAGCAGATAAACAATAAAATAAAATATGAATTATTAAGATTGAGCTTGCTCGCCGATCATATTCTCGTTTTTATTCAAATAACAGGACCTCGAGAATCGCATATTTAAATGTGATTTTCACAAGGCGCGCGAAATTAGATTCGGGACTGCCAAGAAAAGCGCTGTTTGTTTAAGGCCGAAATATTTATTTAAATTCGCGCGCGGATTTACGTCTGAATCCGAACAATTTTTCAAACAATAGCGAGCGTTGCGTAATTAAACCTTCATTGTATTCGCTCCCCGCGATTTCGGTTAAGTTCGCATTTGAATCCAGATTAACCGAATTCTTCCGCATTACATAATTCGCGTTTCCTGCGCACTTGTTTTAAGCAAACAAGTTTTTGTTCGCGGCTCGAGTTTCTGGAGCGTCTCTGAAACGTATTTATTGATTTATTTACCGCGGCTTCGGCTGCTGTTTGTGTTGGCGGTTTCGATTTCGTTTCCAGCGGCATCCTTTGAGAGAAGTGGCGAAGTATGGCGCGGGAGGTTTTTGTTTTGACTGCGTCTCGCAAAGCGTCTGCGAGCGCGCTCGGGCCGCGCCGTCTCGTTTGGCGGCCGGTGCGTTTCGTATTTCGCATTTAATTAGACGATTAAAATATGCGCCGAATTCGATAACCGACACAAATCACCGGCCCGGACTTCGTGTCGAACGAATTCCGCCTTCGAGAGCTGCGCGCCGCGCGGCGCGGGCCAATCGTAAATCTATTGCGGAAGGTCCGAGGCAGGGCGATAATTAACGTTTTTGTTCATTTGCGTCGATTTAGATTTAGGAGACGCGGCGTCCGGACACGTATCGCACGCAAAAACGAACGAATTATTGCGAGCGTTTCGCCGCCGATCGGTTTATGACACCGCGAGCCGTCGCCTCTCGCGGCGGGTCCCCGGCTACCGGACGGCACCTTTCCGGCGTCGGCGGCGAAATTGAGCTCCGAACGCGTTTTTTGCGCGCTGTCTCCGCGCGGTCGCTTCCATTCTTTGTGCGGCCGCCGCTCAAACTTCGAACTCGATTGTTTACACTCGGTGCGCGCCGTCGACGGTTTTGCATACGGCCGGCCGCCGCTCGTCGCACCGCCGAGCGTGAGAACATTAACGTAATCTTTCGTTGTGCGTCCCGCATTCGTCTTCATCGCCGCGGGCCTGCGCTCGGAAAAGCGGCCGAGCCGCGTCGAAGTTCGGCGCGTCTGAAGACGTGTCGAAAGTTGGCAGCGCGTTTTTCTTCCGAGGATTAGCACGTTTCGGAGCCGGGGCGTGCGACGCGTTTTGTTCCGCTCGTTTTCGTCGCGTTTCACGCACGTATTTCACGCACAATTAGGAGCCGAGCGTACACAAGGGGTGGTTCGCTTTACCCTCCGGCCGATGTTTTTCTCCTCGCCGAAGCGTTCGGAGAGCCCACGCCGCGGACGACGCGCGTCCGAGGTGGCCTTTCACACATCGCCGGCTCGTCATAATGCTGTCATTGTGCGGCGCGGTGACGGACCACCTTTCGGCCTAATTTAATCTCCAAATTCGCCATTGCGACACGCATCGCGCAATGGCGGTAAGCTCTTTGACGTCTCCGGCGACGGAACCCACGGAATCCGTCCTTCGCGACGCGACACGTCAGAAGCACATCGCGCGAACGCGTATTTCATCAAGCTTGCGCGCCAGCGCGTTCATTAATTCAATTAGTTATTCGTTATTGTTCTGGAAAATGGCCAAATCACCTAAATCACAATGAAAAATTAATCTCTCCCACGAGCTTGCATTGTGGCGCGTCCGCGTCTGCGGCATGACGTCCTGCGGCGATTGTTTATTGTCACACAAACAAATTCGTCTTCGAGCGCTACCAAACACGCACGAAATCGTAGCTTTCGATCCTTTTGCGGATCATTTAAGACATTAATCTGTTTATTTTTCTGCGTAACAATTTCTTCGCGTCGAGGTTTGTTTATTCTTTCTCGCTTGAAGTGTTTGCTTTCGACGAATTTTCACACGTTTATCTGGGCACATAACAATGCGCGCTTCTGTGGGTGTGCGCTCGGTATAGAAATAAAATCGTACGAAATCAAATCGCAGATAAACGCCGCGCCGTCATGAGAACGCCGCAATAGACGTGGAAGCACCTAAACCAACGCGATTGCCATAATACACATTGTGTGCTGATTCAATTAATTAAGGTCATGTGAAAACATCGCGACGATTCTCAACACTCGAGTCCGGTCGAAATCGAAGAGCGCAACGACTACGACGCCGCGCTTTGGACGCGCTCGGTGTATCGATTTTGTTCAACATTGGTGAACAATGCGCAGGGTTTATTTATAAAACGCCACATTTAATTTTGAGAATTCCGAAAATTCCTCGAATTTCTCTCGCCTCGCGAAGACCAGTGACGAGACTTGTCACTCGTTCGCACTCGCGCGACGCGCACGCCGCTTAATTGCGAAATTCACTGCCGGCTAATTAACAACGCGCCTAATCCGGTTCTCCGCGCGCGATTTGCAATCAATCGCTTCGCGTTGCTCGACGCACGCTGTGCGTACGATGCGCGCGCTATTTTTTAATCGTCGGCGTAAATTCGATGCTAATTTTCGATTGTTTGCTAAGCGAAAATTCCCGATAAAACCGACCGACTTTGTTTTCTATTTTCTACTTAAGGCCCGACTGCGCCGAGCGTTTGGTAATTGTTTAAGGATACGACAAGCTCGGGCAGATCAAGCGTCAGCGCGATTCGACGAAATTAATTATTTTCTCACGTTCCAATTGAATTTATTGCATTTATTGAATCGCGCGGATAATTGCGCGCGTAAATGGAATGCGATCATTCGCTTGTTGTGAACTTTACACTCGATTGAGTTGTGCGTCGGAATAATGCACAATCGATGCGTGAATCGCAGCGTCGGGACAGGTACTGGTATTAGAAAATTTTACCTGTCAAAGCCTCCTAATAAATAGATTGCAATCGTATTACGGGAGGGATGAAAGGCGAAATGACGAATTGCGGTGGCGGAGCGTGGGCATTGACTGAAACTCGCCGAAAAGTTTAAGCTGGGAATTTCCGACTTTTCATTGCTTTATGACACCTTATCCGACGATTCGTGCGCGAACAGACAGGTGAGCTCAGTCGGCGAGTCGACTTTAAGTTGTTTGCAAATATTTTCAGGTAGCACCTGTTTCGTATTGCGGGGATTTCCGAAATTTTTCACCCGCACTTGCCGATATTTAAAATGTTTGTTTACCTGCATTTATTACCTGTGTATGAAATTAAATAAACAAATTGATGAATGATTTGAATATTCATTTCATCAAGGCGTTCAGCTTATTGTTAAATTTAATAAATGACTTAAATATAAATTAACCCAACTTTTTGAAAGTTGAAAGTTTGAAAGTTGAAGATGTGTGATGTTGAGCGCACTCTAGTAGACACTAGAAGTACGGAAAAGCTTTCCGAAAAGGAAACTGTAATAGCAAGTGCTGGATGGTAGTAGCGGTTGTAGGGTGAAAGCTTTTTAGACTTTATTTAGTGCGTTACTAATAGATGGCGCTATATGTTTATAGAATTCATTATTAATGTGTTGAAAATTTCTCCATACTATCAGAATACAACAATTGTGTCCTCCCATGAAACAATGAAATCCTCCTCAGATCAGGCTCTTTAGATATCAAACTGTAGGATTTATTGGTACGATTTTGATGAATTCTCCAAACTAAATATTTAAGTAACTAGTTAAAAATAGAATAGTCGTTCAATTATAGTTTAATTATAATTACAATAATGTGACGCATTAATATAAATAATCAATCAATCAAGCATAATGGTCCTATGAATTATTTCTCTTATATTTCGAAATTCAATTTTTTAGTACACATTCCCTCGCCATCTCGAAGTTTTGCCTTTTGTTCGCGATCGATTTAAATCCCCGGCCGTCTCGGCCGCGCTCGTCGCAATCACCAATGACAGATTTATGAAAATATTTGTCCGGAACGGCGGTTAGCTTAAACATTCGCTCGGAATCATTCGATTATGCAGATTCGACGCGCCCGCCTGCGACTCCAACTTCTGCCCAAACTCCGAACGCGCGCATAAAAACAGACGAATCGGTCATTATTGGGGAACCTCAATATTCACTATTCCGATTCCTCCGTTCGCTCCTGCCGTTCCGTCGAAATCTCGCATCTTCAATGTGCGCGCCGCTTCGCAACGTCTTCCGGCACATTCCGAATATTTTGAATGCCAGGAAAATATGCAATATTAGCATTAAAAACGTCTTCTGCCATCCGAATGTCTCTTCCATCATATTCACCACTCGGAATGCGCGGAGATTATTTCCATTTTTATTGATTTTCGGAAGCACGAAAAATCTATCTAAAAATCTGAAATTTTTAAAGTCCGCGCACATAAATTAGCCGAACGTTCCTTTGCGGATTGCGAGCTAATTGAGATCTGAATGAGTTTGGCTATAATTGCGCGATTCGGGTGGCGCGCATTGGATTCTTTTAATGCTTCTCTTCTGCATCGATATGGGGATGTGCGCTGGTGGCGAGCAGCATGTTGTTGACTTGTCGTCGCGGCGTCGGGCCGCGTTTTTGACATAATAAACGTTTTATGGCAAATTGTCATTGGTTTATGACGCAATATGGCGGCGGCAGCGCGAGTTTAAAGCTGATTGGACTCGCGGGATTGCCGTTATAAAGCCATCGCGACGCTGCGGCGACGCCGTCGCAGCGCATAAAGCGGCTGCTGCGCGCGCCCCCCGCAAAACTTACCTAATAAAATGTAATTGTTTTTATCGCGTCCGCAACCGCGTACATCTTCGGAGGGGTTGGCGAATCTTTCTCATACCCGACGCTCATCAAAATGATCCCACTATAAGCGTCTAGCGATTTTTTCAATACGCAATATTCCCCGCGACATTAACACATAGATGGCCGTAGTTATCACTGATGTACCGTCGGTTATTATTCAGATTTGGATATTTTTCTGCTCGCTTATAATGATTACTAATGTCTGGGAAAAAATTCGGGAAAATAAGGAAATAATAAGCTTTCCTTCTATGAGAGATCGTTAGAGCTTCATTCGTTGCGACTTTACTAGCTTGGACTTAGCGAGTCGGCGCGGAGCACGGAAAGCATAAGAAAACTTATATCTAGCATAAGAGCCGACCACATAATTCCATTAAGTGGCGGAATCTGCCATCCCCGTTTGCGTGAGGAGTTTGAGCACATGACAAACAAGACGCGGGGGAAGAAAATCACGATACAAGTGAATCCAAGTGAATGCATCCTTCGCTGCCGACACTTAATTAATTTCAAAATTGAATATTTTCTTTGAAACTTTTAGTAGTATCAAGATATTGTATTATCATATTTCCGGGGTTCAGCTCAGTTTCGCTATAAATAGAAAACGTTCAGCATGCCTCGAAGCGTTTCTATCTACAGCATTTTTTCCGATCCTCCCATCTTCCTTTTTCTCATGTCGATCAGGACGTGTCTATCGAAGTGTATCGGAGAAACGTAAACGTGGCAAGACGTATTACAAATCGCTAAACGATTTATAATGGCGCAAATAGAAGCAGTACAAATCACTTGTTTCAAGAAAGCAATTCAAGCAATCTATAAAAATCCGCAGTTTCTCACTTTTTAACGTTCACGCCCTTAAACCGATCATTTGTTATTCAAATCAGCAATCACCGGCGGGCTCATAACTTAGTTGTGCCGTTGCGATGTATAATCGTTTCGGTGTTCAATGATGTTCAATTTTTCGCGGTTCAATTTCAGTGCACAGCGTAGACGTTGCATGCCCAGACATAACGACGTTTCGCTCGCGGTGCATGGCGTTTAGCTCGACGGTGCTGTTGCTCTTTATAGAGTTAGTTGATAAGGTGTTTTACATGTTTATTGGTTCGGAAGCGGGCGCCCATTTAAAAGTGCCCAAGGCGCTCTGCGCCCTGCTTCCGTTCCCCCCGAACGCCGAAAGCGCCAGCGCCATCCATTCGGGAGTTGCGCTTCTGGCGCACGAACTTCCAGCTTGCGCTCCGGTCGCGGGAGTTGTTGCTGTTGGTTATTGTGCACGTTGACGTCGCCAGCACTGTTTCGAAACTTTTAATGCACAATTAAAATACGGTTTTCCTCGGCTCGCGCGACCACCGCGCTTAACGACATTATTGTTCGCGCGTAATTGCATTCACCGCATTCTGCACACTGTGTATACAAAACAACACGATACCCAAAGCAAGACCGATGTCGATGTAAGGAATAATACAATTTAGGCAAAGGTTTAAATAAGCGTTTTCTTTGTTGCGGATGTTGTTATTTTAAAAGTTGGAAGGTGGAAATGGTGCTGCCAGTGGCAGTGGTGGTAATAGTGGATGTTTTCATGATGGCGTGCGTTTTCTTCCGGAATAAGTTTGGAATAAATAAAGGAGTGCTCGCTCGGCGCGTGGGCAGGAAGTCAATATGCAATATTGTGTTGCGGGCCGCACATATTTCCTCGCTTCGATTTTCCGAGATTTTCGACCCCCGCGGTAGCGCGGACGCAACCACCAGCAATCTTTGCATCGACCTCGCCCGCCGGCCTGCACATATTGCCGAGGAAAAATATCAAATATGAAAAATAGCGGGAGGAAAAAGAGTTTCGGTTCCCGTGGGACTCGACCCAAAACACTATCCACTTACTACCACATCCGCTAAAACTTTCAAATTAGAATTTCCCGAAAGTATGACGGGGAATTCACTTAATGTTGCAAAATCAGTAACAAATTCACGTCGGAAATATAAATCTCATAAAATTGATCGCGACGATCACGTTCCGTCGGAACGCGTTTCTACCGCATTTTCCCGGGGCGGGGAGTCGTCCCACCCGCGCAAGAGCCAACTACTTCCATGTCTTCCCGCCGCCGGGCGGGTTATATAATATTTGTGGTTGTTTTGGACGTTTCGGCGCGTCGCGTCTCAAGACCGCGCTTCTGCTCCGCCGACGAAGGTGCAAGACAGGAAGCGCGCGAGGCAGTAAAGTAAAACGAGCGGCAATTACTATGGTAATGTTAAGATATGAACAATTAGTCGTGGAGACGCGTCGGCGTCGCGGCGCTTAAACCGCGCACAAGCTTGGAATATTCAAGCAGGTCTGTTCGGCGCAGTGTTCCCGCGATTACGGTATGCGTTATGATCGCGCGCCGCCGCGCCGCCGCCGCCATTTGCGAAACGCGCAAGACGCCATCTTGCATGCAGATGATGTCTTTTATTACTAATTGCTGCCGCGCGGCATTCCTAAGGCGCTGCGCGCTTACTGGGAAACGTAAACAATGCGGGTATTTTCCGGAATTTCACTTTGCCCAACTGCATTTTATAATTGCATAAAATTAACTTCATAAATTGCTTTCATTAACTAGTTAGTTAGATTTACGGCATAATTTTATATGCCTCGCTTTATTTCGTAATTAATTTCCGGTGCTAAGTTACTATCTTAGTGACTTAATTATTTTTTCTTTCCTGTTACCCTTTCGAGATTTAAAAAAAATGCTCGAGATGATTTGTGTCGCGGTTGATTAAGATTATAACTAATTGTAGCCGAGGAATTTTGATGATGAATTCCTGAAAAGATTCGCGTCCCGGCTTGAATGGAAGAGCGCCACGAAGAAAAAGAGAGGCGGGAAGTGTCGCGCCACCCTTCGCGTGATAGAAGGGCGCTTCGAGACGCGCCCGCGCTGATTGCGAACGCAATTAAGCATCTCATCTTAATTAGTAGCGCCGGCTGCGCGATTCTCGTTTCGCGCGGCGCAGATATCGCGCGACGTTTGATAGTGATCGAGCGCAACGCGCCGCCCTGCTCGGAATTTCAAGAAGGGTGGTATTTAATACGCCGACAGCATTGTCTTAAATTTCGTGCTCTCATTCGTCCGGTTCTTCAAAAATTATACAGACGTAGGTTTGCGGTTATGCTGGTCAGCGAGCGCTGGTATATTTGGTTGCCTATGTTAAAAATTAATTTAGTGCGAAGTTAAAGTGGTGACGATTCTTTTAGTTCCAGCGAATTTCGCGCGGGGCATTTTCAGCGGATTAAAATAATAAATTAGTATATTTAGTGACTTCGGTGTCGTCGGTGCTTTTGTGCGCAAAGCTTGCCCTCCGCTTTGTGGCCTTTATCTCCCCGGGATCATCTCTGCGTTGCGAGCTGAACCTACAGTCGCAGAAAATAAAGAAACTCATCGGGAAGAAAAACCGCGCTCGGAAATCGCATAATAAGAGGGGCGCACTCTGTTAAACACCCGAGCACTCATCCCTCGCGCGATTTGTACCTGCCGCCGCCGCGACGCCGCGAAATGTTTAACTTTTAGCTTATTTTTTGAACTAAGTGATTTTCGTAAACGCGGTTTATGTGTTTGTGACCAGAACGAGGACACCGCTCACCCCTGCCGCGCGCTGCTCGAGGGTGCATATTTTAAGGCGGCAAACCATACATATGTATATCTACAAATTGATTTGTCACACTCGGATGCAACTCACATAATCAGTTCCCGGCGCGCTGTTTCTGTTTCTGCTCCCTCTGCTCTTTTAAAACGCGCCGTCGCTAAACGCTCTAAATACCCCGACGCACTCCCGGAACAAGCCCGCCACCGAACGCTGATGGCTATCAGCGACTATCAATTATTTGCGGCGAGGAGACGAACTTAAAACATTGCCGAGTTACCGACATTAGCAGACAGACGAATATTAACGAGAGCGGCTGCTTCGCGCGACCGAGGGGGTTGGTTAAGCCCAATGCGGGAGTAATAGAAAAATGTTTTATCTATCGTTAGCAGTTCGGCTAATAAATCTGCGCCACGAGTGCGCGTCGCCGATTAGGATCATATTTATTATTTTATTTTGAGTTCGTCGTCTCGCATTCGGCGTTTTTTATCGCCTTTATCTCGGCCTCTCTTGTCTCTTCAGGACTCATCAATTTCCTACGCGGCATGCGTCCGCCGCGTCCTATATGCACATTTTATGCGGCCATGATTGTGGTTTAAGGCTTCATTTTTATATCTTTGCGCTTTATGTGTCGCTGTGCGTGCGCGCTGTCGGTTTTAAATCGCGTCATCGGCGACGCGTTTTATTTCGCGCTTTCATTCGAATTATTTTTCGAACTATTGCGACGCGCCGAGTTGAAACACTGTGCAGTTCGGTGGGCGGCGGTGGAAATTAAATTTTTATCAAAAGCCGAAAAGTGTGAATATTGAGATGCAAATTTGCGCGCGGTAAATCATCGCCCAATGGAACGTCCATTGTGCGCGATAACAATATCAATGTGTGCCTCGCGGTCGTAACGACTCGCGCGCGGACACATTGAAAAAAAGTATTGTCGCGCTGACGTCCGCACAAATTTCGGAAGCGCGCGCGGATTCGCCCAAACGGCGCCGCCATTATCTGCCGCCGTCGCTCGGCGGGTTTTAATAACTTCCGCGCGAATCGCGCGCGGCGATAAATAACGCGTCGAAATAGTACGCGCCTCGTTTTGTTTCCAGGCCGGCGTGCCGGGACGGGCGCGCGCTCGCCGGCGCCGCCGGACAAAGTAAAACGTTGAATCGGGCGACGCGCGATGCACGATTCGCGATGATAATAGAGCGTATGTAAATGATTTCGGCCGCCGCCGGGAAAGTGGCGGGCGTGGGAAGGCGAATTATGGGCCAATATTTCACGCATTTTCTGCGTCCGGTTCTCGGGCGCCGGTAGGAGAAGCCCGGTACGCTGTTCGTTAATTAATGTGTCGCAGCGTGGACGCGTGTTTAAATTGGTTTTATTGGAGCGAACCGAATTACGCGAAATCGCGGGCTACAATGACGTCATTCTGTTTTAAGCGAATCACCTGACTTTTTGCAAACGCCGGGGCGTCATCGGAAGGAAAATCACGACTGTATGCAAATATTTGCTCGGTCTCGGGTCAGTTGATCTACGAGCGCCATCGAACGAAAGCGCTCGGCGAGCGCGCGCGGATAACGAAAACATGCCGCCGCCGGGTCGGCCCCGGCGGCGGATGGCGCGCGAAGGAAGCGCGATCATTAATTTTAAAGAGCACAATGGCGGCAGGAAAGCACATGTTAAGTTTAGTTTGTTAATTACGACGTCGCGCACAATGGCGTCCGTTCCGGTTTTCGTTCGCCGCCGCCGCCGCCGCCGGGCGGGAAAGTCCCCGCGCGCCGGCGACCGGAAACTTTCGCCCCGCGCCGAGCCCAAATGTTAAATAAACATTTCGCGACGAGCAAAACAACGTTACGCAATGCGAACGCAACATCCAAAACTTTCAAACATTGAAACATTGAAAATTGCCAGTTTCTTCCTGGATTTGTGGATAAAATGTGCGAACCGTCCGTTTTTCGTAACGCGAGCGTAAATCAGGACCTTTCCGGGGCACCAACTTGACTTTTTTTTCGCATATTTTGCTGTCCCTGTCTGGCCCGACGGTTGTCCTTATTCGCCCTGCTCATTTTCGGTGTTTTCCGCGCTGCAAAAACACCGAAAACAAGCGAGTTGTAAATTTTTGGCTTGGCGCTCGACGCGCGGGCGCTCGCCGGACGCTTTTTGCTTTTTAAAATATTCCCTACATAACGTAACTATCCACTTAGCCGGCGACCGAGCCGACATATGTGACAACTCTCCATTCCGCTACAATGAATCACAAATTTAATCTCGCAAATGGATCCCGACCGCATTCGCGACTCGTCCGACTCGTCGCCGCTCCTCGCCGGCGCTGTGGAAGTCACCGGCGGCCGCGCTCGGCGTGGATTCGGCGTCGTCCTCGACGGCGGCGGCAGCGACGCTGGCGTTGTCGTCGCGTCGGCTGCATACGTCCGGCCATATTGCGCCCCGCACATAATTCATCCAATATCATATCCATATATCCCGCAATGTTTCCACAAACGGACGTCGCGGAGACCCGGAGCAAAAATCGCCGCCGCAGCGAAGGCACTCATCGCGTATGCGGCGCGAATCGCTAAGACAATATGTCTCCGACGTCGTCGGATGTCGTAAACACCGCGACGGAGCAAAACACGCGGCGCCGAGTTGCGGAATATTTCAAAAATGCACCAAACTTGAGTTCGTCATCTTTAAGACTACCCTTGAACGTACGCAGGACTACTTTCATTACTCGCCCGCACATTTGGTTGCATATATCTCGGAGAAATATTTAATTCGCACATTTTAATCAAGTTAATAGAAGTCACCCTCGGCCCATTCGAGCGGTGGCGACGAGCGGGTCCTCGCGCCACATGGCAACCGATAGATTCGCATTGCCGCGCCGGCACTCCGCAGACATTTTTTCAATTCCTCCGCCTCCGCTATGACTGGATGAGTCGATATGGTACTTATCCTGACGAGCCTTATTGCGTCGAGCGTTTAGGGTCAATCTTCGTGCGGCAATAAATCGTCGATAAACTCACTAAATACGCGTCCCGACGAGCGGCGCAAACACATTCGCGCTTATTAAATATGTGCCCGCCGAGAGTGGCCGGGTGGAAATATGGCACGGTCGTATATTTTCATAAAACGTCACTCGCTCAGCCGGATCTATTTATTAAATCATCGACGCGCCGCGTTTAATCGGCAAATCGAAGCGTTAACGCATCTCGGCGTTCGATTAAAATTGAATTATTGCAATATTAAAAAACACATAAAACGTTTACCAGAAAAACTGCTATATTTAATATATTAATTTGAAAACTGTAAATATTAGTTCGTGCTACCTAAATTTGAAGCACCTACATTTTATTTGCCCAATTTTTCTAAGTAGAAAAACACATAAAAAGCGAACACTTGCCGATTGTTTTAGATGACAATAAAAAAGAATTATCGCCGAAGGCGAAGATGTATCAATCATCCGCGCACGCAGATATATCAATAGTTTTTCTCGCATCAGTTCGATCTGCAATCACTAACGCCGTAAAGTTGTCGTGAACGCAACGCGATGATTTAGTGAACGTTTCGCAATTGTTTTCGGACCGTTCTGAAGTTGGTCGCATTTTCTAGCAGTTGCTAATAAATAGTTTTTCAATTATTTCTAGCGTCGAAGCTGCGTGTACTTAATTCGATTATCGAAATACTGCCAAGTCACATTACTTAATCTAATGATAAATGCATCGCTTCGAAAGGCGTTAATCGGATTAATTGTACCCTATTCAAAATGGGTACAGTCTGTTATGATATCCGGGCTTCGTAAGATAGGTACTAATATTAACAATATCAGAAATGTACGCAATTTCGATAAACTCTTTTTCGTTTTAATATAGATGTTGCAGATTTTATGATTTTTGAGATTTGATTTGCGTCCCAGGGAAGTACACAACGAAGCGAGGGTGTTTATCTAATGAAAGTAATGGAATATGGATATAAAATTTGGAAAACATTGAAAACGTTAAAATTTTTCATCTTGCGACGCGCTCGGCGGCGCTTTGGCGGCGTTCGCAAAGTCGCCAGGATGGCACAAACCGCCGAGGAATTTTGACTAATTGTTTGAGATTTCCATATGAATGAGATAATGAAATATGGTTGCATTAATATGGATATACTGGGGTGGAAAATCATATTTTAGTCATAACGGCATAAACAAATGTAAATGCGAAAATTAAATTACCTCTATCATATAGCTTGATTACACCAATATAATTTAGAAACTTTCAAATCATAAATATGTCGTAGTATCATGTGAGGTGCGCAAATTATAATAATGCAAATTATGGTGTGTAATTGTAGTCAGGTAATTGTATGTTTGGTGTTATTAGCATGTTAATGACCGGATCGTTGCTTGGTCCTTGGTATTCTTCGAAAACGCGAATTGTAAGCAGCAAGCAGTATGCGCGTCGTCCTCCCGCGGGGGCGGCGCCCCTCTGCAGGACATAATGACTATATTAGCATGACCCGCTATCTGTATGTATGAGATTTTCGCTCGTTTGCATAAAATGTGTCTCAGTGATATTCGAGATATTCCTGACGTCCCCGTGTTGCATTGTATCTCATTGTCATTTGATTTATGCGTTTGAAATTCTCAGCGCAAGCATCCACCACACTTACTCCTTTTCGAATAAATTGGCAAGGAATGTCCAATATCTTTAAATTTTCTAGTTTATTACTTGAAATTTCAATATTTTACGACCCCATAAAGATGGACAATAAATATTAGCGGTCATATTACCAGCGATAAACGTGATAAATGGATCACACATAAATCCAATTTTCATTGGTCATTCGGTCCTCCTTCCGGGCCGAAATGCACTTAAGAATTTCGATCGGACAAACAATATAACAAAGGATTCGTTCCAGCTTTCGATAATCTCTTAAATATATTAATGCGGCACATTTAAATGTGTTTCCGAATCCTGCATCCTTTCGAATGTGATGTCTATATAGAACCCAGGACATTATAAAGACATAAGAGACCATCGAGCGTTCGAATGTGAATCAAATGAGGCGCAATTAATGTGATAACAAGGAAGTCGTGTGGGGCGATTGTGTGTTCTTAAAAACCGTGAACACGTGAACAGAACGACACAGAAGGCCGCGAACCTTTCCTCTTCCCTTCCCTTTCCCAATCGTGGAAGCTGCATGGTGGAGGCACTGGGAACTGCGGTGATAAACAAATTTGCTCACTCGCTCGGTCTTCGGCGCTTTGAATAGACGCGCCTGAGACGAATCGCGACGTGCTGCCTTGTTTGTCAAACCACCCTTCCTCCATTCGCAGAGCGATCCGGTCGCGAGCAGAGGTCGAACGTTGTTTGCGCTATTGTGATTCTTCGGAGGCGCGACGAATTCGATTTCCAACGGCTCGTGAGCTGCCGCGTGCCAGCGCCGTGCACCGTGACGCCGGATTACATGGGAGAATAGCAGAATATGTCCGCGCACGCGGACATCCCTCGCGAGTGCATCCCCCGGACGCGTGCGGCGCAATAGCGCTCAACAGCGTGGCGAATTCTTTCGCTAATGTGATGTCTAACTTTGGTCGCTAATCGAGTAATCGAATCTCGGTTGGCGTTCGACTTTCGCGCCCGAGAACACCACCCCTGGCAACATATCGTAACGCGCACAGTCGATTTCACTTCCGACATGGGAACGAGACGCCGCGTTTCGTTCGGACTTGATTCGGTCCCGTGCGTCGCGCCCGCTAAATTTTGTAAATTATAAATTTTTTGTCTACGCCTTGTTCGCCAATTTCCGCGCGCCGTCATTGTCTGTTCGCCTCCGGCGGCGGCGCGTCCTTATCGCGACGTTCGCGGCCCATTAATTTCAAATCACGTTAAAATGGTGGCTCGCCCCGCCACCGACGACCGCCTCCCGCGCTGACGATACCGTCGCCGTCGCGCTCGCCTCGTTTCACTGCGCTTCGCCACCTATTGTCTCGCAGGAGAGGGTTAAATAATTGAATCAAGCCCTTCTCCTCCTACTGCGCATTTCAAATAATTTCAAGCAGCCAGAAAATAAGATCCTGTATTTAAGCTCGAAGATTTTTATTGAAATAAATTTTAGGGGAAACGAAATTCAGAAAATTTCAAAATTATTTTAGATAATTATTAATTTTTATCGAATCGGAGTGTATTATAGATCTTACTGTATATACTCTATTCTCAAAATGATTCAATCTTCTTAATTTTAACCAGCAATTCATTTTTGTCTATTATTCGAGGTTTAGGCTTAGTTAAACCGACTTCCGCTCGTTAATCTCAAAATACGGCTCTGAAATTGTGCAAAATGCAAACACCTGGAGTAAATCAAATTGTCCACGTTGCTAGAGTGACGATTTATTATTTATTGCTTTCCTTCGAGATGCATTAAAGTAACATAACATAATATTGCACATAATAATAATAATAAATAGAATATTCATAATTATTTACAAATTAATGTACAATCGTTCAGTAATTATCATTATCAACACTTATTACATTAAAAAAATTCATTTAACATTCAAATTCCGTTAAGATTTGCTTATTTGCTAAAGGCGGCAAACTTTTTAGTCTTGCTGCCGGGCATTTCGGAGTCGTTCGCCTTGTCCTGGTGGGCGGTCATGTGCCGCGTGAGATGGTGTCGCTCCCGGAAGCTTTCCGCGCAAACCGGGCACTTGAGCTTGTCTTCCCGCTTCCGCTTGCCGTAGTCGGTCTGCTCGCTCTTGTGATGCGAGCGCATGTGATAGACCAGATCGGAGGTCATCCTGAAGGAGATGTTGCATTTCGCACACACGTTCTGCGCCGGCAGCGAGAGCGCGGCCAGCGACGGCGGCAGCAGCGACGTGAGCAAAGCCGCCGCCGGATTGGCGGGATGAGTCGCATGACTTTGATGCGTTTGGTGCGCGTGCTGCTGGCCCTGTTGGGAATGATGATGTTGAGCTTGAGCCTGCGCTTGGGCTTGAGCTTGCGCTTGGATTTGAGCTTGAGCCTGCGCCTGCGCTTGGGCTTGGGCCATCTTGAGCATCTCTTGAGTTTGGAATTGATAATTGTAGCCGGGCAAACCGCCCGGATATTGCAGACCGGCACGCAGTTTGGTGAAGTTCGGTTGGAGCAGTTCCGGGTTCGGCGCTTTCAATATAAACGGGGCGGCTTCCTGCTGGAACGTTTCGGGAATTTGGACGAACTGTCCCTGATAGCCAGAGTGACTTTTGAACATTACGTTAGGTGGCATTAGCCCGCCTTGAAAGTATCCCCTCGATGAGATCGGCGGAGACGGCGATAGAGAGTTCTGATAGCTGGGGTCTGGGCTCATTGATAAGTTTGGCGAGAGTCTACCTTCTTTGATGGCCACTTTGGTGAAGGCGCTTTTCTGGCGGTCTTCTTGGAGCTTGGGCTTCCCTATTTGCGGGTCTCCAAAGATTTGCTGTTTCTGCGTCGTGTAGAACTTTTGCGTTTGTAACTTGAGCAGGTCAATTTTTGGTGCGTCGACTTCAATTTCCTCGTCTTCGTCGTCCGAAGGCATCTGATTCGGACTGGGCGATCCTGACGACTGAAGATTGGTTGGGTGCGACGAGTTGTTCGCGTTGAGATCTTCATACGTTCCAATTGGGTTGACCAATTGCGGCGATAATTTGGGAACCTTCAGTTCCTTCAACTCACGCTGCTTGAGTTTCTCGTCCGGCAACATCAGGAAGGCGACGTCGAAGGACCTCTTCGTTTTAACGGGAAGCTGAAGCTCAGTGCGCGTCTCGAAGACGTCCGACTTGATGTCGGGCTTGCGGTTGTTAATGTCCATTGTCATGATGCACTTGTCAAACTCGTACTAACTTTACACAACGTCGCTGCACTGACTTTAGCGTCGCTCCGAGAGCGTGTCGAGCGTTGTCTTTGGCGGCGCGGTGTTCACTCGGCGACGGTCGGAAGCATAATGCATGAAAACATAGACGGGACGGACTAAATATTGTCGCGATTTGCAGGCGCGCTCGGCCACCCCCGTACGCGCGCGGGCAGGGAAAACTTACGCTCGTGGGGTGCGCGCCCCTGCGCGACCAATCCGAGCGCTCCTCGTGGGCGTGGCCGAACGGGAAATACGGTCGGCCAATACGGTTTTCAATGTTGCCGATGTACCTGCGCTTTTCCCCGGGAAAACCATATTTACAAATACATACGAAGCGCCCCCGCCGCCGCCTCCGTCGTCGCCGACGCGTTCAACCCTTTCTTTCGATATGCTAGATGCTGCGAGCTCGGCGAGCACATAACAGCGGCCGCCGCATTAATTATGGAAAAATGCGGAAGAGGAAGCTGGAGTGAAGATTGATGAATGGTCGGGAATTTTTCGTTGATCATCGCGCTTTAAAAGAATCAAAGAATCAGCTTTAGGGTGTTTTCGAACTTATGTTGAGACGTTTGCCATTAATCATTCATATCTCTAGCGGGAGAAAAATAAAGGACGCCGAGGACTTGCGAATGACGGGGATGTGTTAGCAAGTGTCTTAATTTCGTTATAATCGTTGCACTCGGGGTTGCATCGTATTTTTCAAACGCCAAATTGTGATACACGAGGCTGTCATTATCTATGGAGAAAAATCAATCGGGCATGCAAATTTTTTAAGTGCTCCTTTCGGGGTAGATTTCAACGAATGCATCAAGTTCTAAGAATTTCATTAATCAAATAGTTTTCCAATGCTTGTGGCAAAAAATCTATAATTCGTCTGAACGAAAAAGTTTCTAAATAGTTTCGAATGGTCCAGATCTAGAATCTGGTTTAATTTACAAGGGGTGCCATAACTGAAATAGGGGGCACCTGCCGCGAAGTTTCGGGGGCTTTGAAGCTTTGTGGTCTGATTGCACATATGGTAGAAAGCTGTTTAATTGTGGTGCTCAGCATGCGCCCCGCATGTGCATTCATTGATCGTGAATTGGTCATAGGGCTGATTTCGACGTATTGTTGAGTGTTTACCGTTCTATTTTGCGCACCATGCACTGCCAGCGATTTTCGAATATCCTATTAACGATTTGTAAATTTGCTCCAAGTCCGCCTATCTGTTAATACTTTGGACGCGCATAAATAACGCTCGTTTCCGAAACGACTGCTTCTGACGAAACCTACAACATTGTCCTGGCGTATCCTGTCGGCGTGGCGAGCAATGTTTTGCTCAGTTTCGGCTAGTCTTGTTCTTGCCGGCGCGTTTCTTGTCTCGTGTCGAGCCGTCTGTTCTGTTCCGAAGTACAATCGGTGTAAGGTGAACTGCGTTGAAGAGGGTACCCAGTTCTTGTGCTCGTGTACCCTCGTACACTGCACCCCCAGTGGGCAACACACACGTACGTGCGCGCGCGCACACACGCGAAATGCGAATTGTATAGCGGTATAAATAGGTTTCGACAGGTCTCTTGGGCTCGTGCATAATACCACTCGTCCATATGTTGCGTACAATGCCCACCATTCCATGAAACATATTTCACTTTAGTAATTATCGATTATTCTAGACAATTCTAGACGTTTTGGCCTTATTCGGAGAACGTTTAGCGTAAAATTACATTAAAATGTAAATTCCAAGTAAAAAATTACAAATTTAAACTTGCATCTTTGTCTTTTCATAGAACAACTTTAAAATTTTTTTAAAACTAACATTAACCAATTGCTTCCCGGGTGATTTAGTTTAAAATCAATGGTGGATGTATTGTAATAACTATTAATTTTTAAAATTTTTGGAAGAATATAGTTAACAAAGGAATATGCCATGTGGATTTGACTTCCACGAAGAAAATGCAAAATATCCACTTCAATACCTTCAGTTAAAATTTACAAAATTCTGATTTCTCCTTCCTCAAATAATGACAGTCAAAAATCTACATTTAAAACTATTATTTTCTAATCGTAGATCGTACTCTTGTATTTCCCGAAAAGTCCTTTCGGTCAATTTAATCTTCAAAGGTACCATGTGTCAAAGCTATTGCAATATGTCGGCGGTTGTTTTTTGTGTGTGTCGCCAAGCCGAGCACTAAACGTGACAATCGCGCGTCCAAACCTCTGCTTAGAGTGTGCAGACTGCCCTAATCCCAATGAATAGTTTTGAATGCGAATCGTATAACCTGCACATATGTTCACTTGCACCCCTGTCGAAGGTAATTCCGACGAATGGTAACCTCCCTAAACCCCCTAAACGCTCGGCGGCGCAACTCGACGACGCGCCTGTCCCCTCGATGGTTCTTCATTAGTTTGAAACCCAGTTCCAACTAGAATCGAATGTGGTAATAATTTATACAGGGTGCTACGCAATTTTCATCAATAATAAATAATAATTTCTAAGTAAATATGCAATCTGGATATCCCATACAGTTTTGATGTTAATAATCGTTGTTTTTAATAATTTCCGTATACTCAATCAAATGATTTTCAAAGAAGCCGTTCGTGTCATATTTGCCTGTCCGCTAGATTCCTAGCAGATTAATACCCCCGGCACGTAGTTACCCATTCGCGTCACTTGATTATTTGCCCAGAGGATTCTTCGTCTGGGTGGCTCGAGGGCGAATCGTAAATGGATACGCTTCGCATTCTTCTCCGACGCGCCATATGTTGCCGCAGGAGCGCCGAAAAGCAGCAGGACGCTGGATGATGGACTCGACCGGATGGAACAGATGGCGTCGGTGCCTCGTACCCCATTCAAGGACGCCGAAAAGTCATTAGGCAATATTGAAAACTTATCCCCTGAACCTGTTTACCACCAGCAGTTCGGCTGCAAAAAAAATCAGTCCTCGAATATGATGCAAGGCACGTACCGGGGGCTTTGATACAACCTTGATTCACTTTCAGATCAAAAATTGAAATCTAAAATAGAAATCAGCTACAATCTAATTTAATTCGTTTATTCTAGTTTCATACAAGTGGAAGATCCATTTTTGTTCTTCTAAATAGCTTCTGCGATCGTTATCCTGTCTCAGCGTGTGGGGATTGATTGATCACCGTGTGTCCTTGGTGCGCCTCGGTTCCTTCAGGTCGTTCAGGTCACATGTGCTTATAATTGCCAACCTGCCTCTGGGGACCTGCCCGGAGTAGACAGTTAGTTTGTTTCAAAGTGGAAATGTGGAAGAACGTATAAGCCGTAGTTACTTTTTGATTTTCTGGAAGAATTCCATCAATTCCCAGCTTGGAGAGCGTGAAGTTGCTCGATCAGAACGACGTGAACGCTACCACATTCGGAAACAATCCGACACAGCAATAAGTAATCGCGAATTGGGTCTGGCAAAAGATTAATCGACTTTTAGTCACTTAATGTCGTGATTGATTCTTAAAATGTTGCAATTCCATTAGGTAGCATTGCAAAGTACTTGAGCAAATATATTTTAGGAACTCAAAATGATTTATAAGTGTCAATGGAGAATTGATTTATAAGCAAGATGAAAGGCGCACTTTAAAATTTCTTATATTCTTGCAAACACTTGATATTTTTGCAGTTTTTTAAACAGCACATTCTCGAACGTCGAAAAAACACCTTGTTTTTCAACAATAGAAACGTAACAATAAAATCCCTCGTTCGAGCGTAAAGATATAAACACATAAAAGGCGCGGTGATAAAACGCACGAGATGCGCTGCGAACGAAAATCTTTGGCGAATTTCGGTGGCGGCGCGCAGAAATTGTTTGATAGTGCGAATCGATTCCCGCGCGCGCGCGTCCCCGGCGCCCTCTGCGCGCATAAAATATGATTTCCATCCATACGGATACAGTCCATATAATAATTTCGAGAATCGAATAAAAATAACGATAAATCACGTGCGCGCGGGGCACGGCATTAGCATAAAGCGGCGGCGTATGCAAATCGCCGTCCTCGTCGCCACCGTCGCCGCCGACGCCATCTTCTCGCCGCGCCATAACGCCCGTAACAGTAAGGAGTATCAGGCATAACGCATAACGCTGCGAATAACGTTACTGCGCGCCGCCATCCTCGTCGGCGGCGATATTCATGGTTCTCCTTCGAGAGCATACTTTCGACGGTTCGCAAGAGGAATTTTCTTGCGTGCATCTTCCGGCGGCTGAGTTGCATGCAAAAATGCCGAAATTTTCGGTTAGAATGCATTGTCATAAAGTTGAATTACAGAAAATGCCGATTATCTCTTTCAGTTTGAAATCGGCAAATTTTTTTGTTCATTCAAAAGTCCTGGTTAATTATTGCTTCCTGTTCTTGTGTGAAAATAATTTAATTTCCGCCATGCGACTCGTTAATTGGAACAACCTGTATGTTTGCATCCTGGACAGCGTGCAGCAAAACTAGAGCGGTTTTTCATATTTTACAAAACTTCTGTTCGTTCCAAAGCGCCGCACGACGCTCGCGACTCTCGACCCGAGCCGAAATTTACATTTCACCTTCCGTTCCGCTTGCGCCGAATGTAATTATCCAAAAATTCCCATTCCGAAGGATAATTTATCGGCCGGAACGCACCTCGCGTTTTCAGCACGAGATTTATAAAAGTTGCGCTCGCGAACGACGAAGTTTGCGCGCGTTTCCGGCGCCATATTTATGTTCGCCGTTTATTGTCGAACGTTAAATCGAAATACATAAAATTTTAATACGCGCTGCAATCTTAAAAAAGTTGTAATAACTTAATATGATAATGCCGCCGGAAGAAGGTGAGGATAAGATGTGACGGAAATTTGAAATATGAGCAGAAATATGAAAAGATGTTTGCGCACCAGAGACAGAAGCAGAAGACGACGGAACTCCGGAAAAATTAAAATGTAAAATAGCGCTATAAAAATATTCTTCGCGGGAGGAAGCGCCTTGTATGGGGGCTTTCGAGTTTTGCTTAATTCCGGTTTCCCGTCGTTCAACATTTTTAACAACTTTCTTTGAGATTCCAAAAAAAGGCACACACGAAGTTCTTTAAAACTAAACAATAAACGCTAGGAGATCGTTCCGGAGTTAAAGTGTTTTAATTAAAATTTCCTGGCGAAGAAACAAGTGCAAGCTCGAAACGAATGTGGTTATTGTCTGATCGACTTAAAATTTAGTATGCTTTCGGTTTTCTGATGCTATCATCACGCTATCGTGCTAATCCATCGCGCGGCGTCGGTGTGACAAAACACTTGTCCGCTGGCTGTGTCCCGTGCCCTTTTTTTGCGCGCCCGTTGTGTGTGGCAAACTTAATTTTCCGCTTTCGTGCGCTGAGCCGGTCCGACAAGGCGAAGGAGCGGGGCAAGACCGCGCGTTGCCGACCCCGGATTATGACGAGCGCGCTCGCGCGCTTAAAAAATATCCGCGCAAATCTGTCGCTGGGGAATTCAACATTTGTCACAGATTATTTATACTGCGATGCGTCCACTTGTCCCGACCGCAACAACCGCCACATCGAGCGCCGCGGCGAGTGGGCGATAGCGATCCCGTCGCCGATGGCGCTTCGAGGAGGGCAGGAAAGAGACGGGGTGGAGTGTGAGCGGCGTTGGAAACGCCGGCTGCTCATTGCTCATTTTCTTATTCTTTTATTCTCGCGCAAAGTCGCAACATATCACTTTTTTATTATCATCGTCCGCGATCATCCCTAATCATATTCCGATGCTATGCGCAACTAGAACACGGCTAATAATATCATACGGAACGCCGGCGTTCTTAAGCATACAGTGTGTTGAAGATCATTATCATAACATAACCCCAAAGGATACAACGGAATCATATTTTCATCGCGCCGCGCAAAGAATTCAAAGAAACATTTTTACTCTCCCCGTTCGAACGCGGAGCGAGCCGAGAGAACGCAGATATTACCGCAAAAGGTTTTAGAAATTGAAAATGTTCAAATGATGCTTTCCTTTCCGGCGCTTTGGTGCGCATTTCCATCCCACATTCTTAGCTCGGAATAGTCACGAGGGGACTAGACGAGCGAAAATTATTATTGATACGTAACACTTTGAGGGTGCCAAAATCGGCATGTTATATTCATAAGGTTGCCCGCCGAGAGCGCGGCGCCCAATCGAACCTAACGGACGCTCGTAAAAAAAACCACAAAACGTGGACCAACTTCCCTCCATCAGAAAGAACGGAAGCTGCTGTTTGTTGGACATCGGGCATGATTTACAGTTTGCGTCCATGCAAAGTGGACCGTGGGAGATCAAAGAATAACAGTAATAGTAAAAATCGGTCAAATGCCTCCCTAAAACTTTTCGAAACAGAAACCAATGCAAAACTGAATACAAAAATAACAAATGTTTAGGTAAATGTATTCCGATACCGTTCTCGAAATGTGCACACCCCACAAATCAAACTCCCTGAACGCGAATGCTGAATGCGTATTCGAAGTGGAGTTGATGACGGCGATAAATAACTGTTTTTGTTGCAACAGTTTTCATCGGCGCCGGCGGCGGCGCGGTGCGGTGAAAGCGCCGGGAAACATTGCGAAGAGATAATCGCGAGCTATTAGCGCCGCGGCGTTCGAATAGAAGAAACGGATGAGCACGGGTGCGGAGGGCGTGAAAGGCGAGAGATAAATTTAAATTAGCGTGACGTCATATTGGGTAACCATTAATCAACCTCGGGGCGTTGCCGTGATCCGCTTTGCAGCCACAATGCGGCCTCGCCGAGGATTATTCAAAGAGCGCAAATCGGACTAGAGCGGCTGTTGGTGTCCTAGAATATGATCGGGAATGCTTCAGGTCGCGAGCGGGCGCACACCCTAACGGACCCCATCAGACACACGGAATTAGGGTTATATTGGATGTTGGCAACCTGTGAAATATCTGCAAGTATCATAACTACGACTGGTGCTGAGAGGACTTCATTATTTTAAATGTTGATATCACAATTGAAATGTTCGTGGATAAATGTAGTGTTTTACTTCAGTTTGGAGAAATTCGATGTAATTGAGAGTGTTCGATGGATGATTTGGAAGACGCGGTGGATGCGCGAAGAGAATCCTCCTCAATATTCCAAGTATCAACATATTAGTCAGAGATCGTAATCGTATACAGATGCGAGCGCGGACAGGTGCAATTATATTGCGACATGGGATTATGTCGAAACGTAATCAACTCCTGAATGTTATTTAGGCCGTGTGATCGGATTAGAGCAGACCGCAACCTCTTTGACGATCCGAAAAGTGTCCTCAACTTAGCTGGCTGGAACAAAAGAGTCATAACGCGCAACTCTTCGGTTGATTGCGAACGGAACGGAATTAATATTCGCTCATCGCGAAGCATAAATCAAATCGTAGCGCGCCGCACGCCAAACTCGCGCGTTCCCGTTCGCGTTCCCGCTCGCTTTCCATATCTCGCCCATTGTTCGCGCGCTCGCGGTGCCTGCGCGCCCTCTGGCATGTCGCTGGCGCGGCGGCAAAGGGTTTTTGGTAATTAAGTTAATGGTCTCGAAACAAGATTGCGTTCGGTTAGCACGGTTCAACTGTTTCGTTCCGCTGATAAAATTGTTTCTTTATCTCGGCGCGGCGTCGCGCGAAACACCAGCGAATAGTTTAACGCGCGACGAAACGCGCTCGAAATTCGGTCGTAATAATGGCGACTCGTTTCGCCGGAGGGCGAACGAGCGCCGCTCGATTAAATATTTCATTTTCTTTTAATGTTATCGCTTATGATACCCACTTAGGCATTAAGTCGCGCCGCGCGGCTATTAAACGCGCCGGCGGATATTTTTTAACGCCGAATAGGGCTTTGTCCTCTGAGCGGCTTAGAGTTAATCCGAAAACGTCGCTGGGCGCTCGTAAAAAATTAGAAATATTGCGCTCGCGTCGGAAAGAAAGGAAACACATTTTTAATAATTCATTGTTCTCCCGAAAAGTGTCACGCGGAGAACGATTGTTCGCAATCGCGAGTGTCGGGGTGTAGATTGAATTATGGGCAGTTCGTTAGATTAACAGGTACTTAAAGGATCGTCACGGGTCATTCGCACCTGATTACATCGGTTATTCCGGACGCGTCGCGGTTCGGGTCCGGACGAGCGTCCCCAAACTTCCCAAATGTGTTCATTTATTATGCCGCGGACAACAGATGAGTGGGCAAACTTGCGCCGACTCGCTCGCCTCGGGCTGCGGTTCCTCTTCCGGCGGGTCCTTCCCCTGCGAGTTGACAATAAGGATCCCGATAGTTTTGCACGACAATCACGTGCGATTAAAACTCCCGCTTCGGGCGTCGAAGACTCTTTTCGGGGCGTTTTCCTTTTCGGCGGTAAGCTGTTTTGCGAGTATGGAAAACGTCAGTGTGAACTTTCGGCGGTCGCAGGCTGCTGGAAAAGCTGGAGTTGAGCGCGGCGCTGGAATATAAATCCGATCGCATTTTCTGATTGGCGCCGAAAGACTCGAGCATCATCTCGTTTTCGTTTAATTCGCTCTGCGACCCTTCTCCGCCCTCGCGGGTTATCATCGTTTCGCGTGCGCGGTGTCTTAGGCGCCCGGCGCGAATGAGTTCGGGACGAGGACGAAACGGAGCGTCGGCGTCGCTTCGAATATTACTTTTTTAAATCGCTCCCAATAAATGAAGTCGTTGAGCATATCTGCAGATAACCGCCCGCCCGGCGCGAGAATATGGCTGCCACTGTCTTCCAGAGACTGAATTATTGCCACCGCCAGAATGGCTGAAAGCCGAGGGCTGCTGCGAAGATTGCGAGACTGCCAATAAGCTGATAAAAAGTATCATCGACCGGTTTAAATCGAAATCGTAAGAAGCATTTTCGCACAAAGGAAAATCGTCATGTTCGTTGAAATAACAATTGGTTAGTTCGAAAATTAAAAATTCGTTCGAATTTTCAAATAACTTGTTGGTTTTGCGAGGTTTTTTCCTGGAAGCCTGCCATGAAGGAACAAAGCTGGCCGGAATACATTTCGAACCCGTCTTGGTTGGCGCTGGTGGCGGCGGCTCTTTTTCGGTAGCATACTGAAAATGAAGCGCTCCGGCGGTGGCTGGCAGGCGGTTCGGGGCGAAGAAAATCGGATTGCGTGTTATCTTTTTTGCCATTCGCGATTATGGCGGCGTCGCCCGTCGCGCGGTCAGCAATAAATTACGCTCCGGCAAGTCGAAGTTGATTTCCACCGCAAGTTCGCCACCGAGCGAAGGCTTCTCGCTGATGGGCCCCCGCGCTCGGAAGGGAAAATTTATCGTCGTAAAATTCTCTCTCTTATAATTTCGTCCTCTCCGGAGGCGGCGTGAGGCAATTTGATCCAAGTTCGCGTTTAATGCGAGCGTAAAATTTTAAATAAAATATCAAGAACGAAGTTTTGGCATTGGATCACTTCGCTCGCGTCATTTACCGAAATCGCTTCTTTTGTCTTGAAAGCTTTCCCAATTCACTTATTCGCCGATGTTATTAAATATTCCACAGCCTCATACGTCTTCCTGAAATAAGCCGAGCTCCTCGACGCAGTAACACTTTTTCGTCTTCTTCGTCTCGGCAAAAGACTTTTTGGCACTCGCGCCCGGCCGCTCGCTCGGGTATATGACGTGTCCGGCGTTTTATGTCGAGTAATGAAATTGGACGATATCGACGATGATCGCGCGACACTAACAAAGTTTCGAGCCGGCGGAACGAAAAAGAAATCCCCATGGCAATTTGTTATCGAAGGTGGCGATCGCAATTCTATTACTGGGGCGCCCGAATAGATGGACATACAGTTATTTTATGGACTGTCATATTGCTCAAGGGAGGGCAAAATTCGCTCGCGAGCAAGCTGTAAAGTACGTTCGAGTACATCCAATACAGTTTTATCGCTAAATTTGTCGACTTCGTTGATATATTTTCCTGTTCCGGGAAGGGTAAGCTTTGGAAACAGTATATTCTATAAGGCAACTAAATTTGTACCTTATCTTTTAAAATGTAGTAAATATATATCCTACTGATTGATTTTTTCTTAGCCTTATATTGCCACATTTTCATCAATTCTATACTGACAATAAACATTCACCAGTTATGTATATCATCCGATGCAGAGAAAATTAGTTAGTTGTGTAAGCATGTGCCCTCTAGAGGGGAGTAGTGGAAAGCGACATACTGATTCTATTCTATATTAGAAAACGGCAGGTAATGCGAATTGGAGTAGAAATCTTTTTCATCTCATCAAATAATATTTATATCTCAGAAGAGCCCAAAGAGAGTGCGCTGAATGCTAAAAGATCGGACAGAAAATTACAAAGAAGATAAGTATGACAGGAAAAGGCAACTTGATCATTCAAATTAAATTAGAAATCGTTTTGGCAATAGGATCACAGAAATCGCGAGGATGAACTTCGGCTATGCAAAAAGAGATGCTGCTATTGTTACATTTAGAATAATATATTAATCAACTAAATGATATAACACTTTAATAGTTTTCGTGTGTTCCTGAATATTGGGTATGTAAAATTCTGGCTTTTCTTTGAACAATTCTTCGTAGTCGATAGCATAAAAATCCTTGTAACCTGCTTTATAAGCCGCCCTCTGCGATAACGCCGACGTGAAAATGGTACTTGTGACCTTAATGCCCAGACTCTTACACAAAGGCATCCTTAAACAAATATAACGATTTCATCATTAAATATTTCTTAATCAACTAATTACACTAACCTGGCTTTTAATATTTGCACAGCTAATCCTTCTCCTCTGTACTCAGGCAAAACAAATAACCCGACTGCTTTTAAACACTTATCAACGCCAAACGCCTCATAAATACTCCTTTTGCTATCAATGTAATCAAAAATGCCGACCATAAATTGCAGAAACCAACCATCCGACTTAAAATCCTCTTCCTCTTCCTCCTTGTTCGTTATCATGAACACATTGAAACCGGCTAATTTGGTGTCTCCACGTTCATCTTTTGTCAAACAAGCTAAACTGATTTTCTGTTGAAGCATCTCTCGCTGAAATCCGCGCACCTCTGCCTCAGTTACTTTATCAGTGTATCCTTCTGTAACAAGAATAGAGATTATTTTAGTGCTTCGTTCTATTTTTGCATAGAATTTACTTTTATATTTCGAGATGGGTTCGTCTTTGGGGAAATCAACGGAGAGGTACTCAACGATCTCGTCAAAAAATTCTTCCGGCGCGTCCTGTATCCAATACTTTCTAGGTGCCAAACCATTTTTTGATTTGCCTTCAAAGTGTGCGAACGTTCTTGGATATTCACGTGCTTGGACGTTAGTCATGTTTTCAAATTACACCGTTGGGAATAATTACTAATAGCATTGACGACTGCTCACCACAACTGGAACCTCACGACTGACGCAACTTTACGAAAGTGAAAGGCTCATATTTAATGCGTTACTGTACGCACGAAAATCGAGATAGGTAGGATGTCGTCATTATACGCACCATGCCATTGAAATTGGTTTCGAAGATTCGATGTAATCAACAACCGACAGTCAAAAGTTCACAACGTTTGATGCCTTTGCCGAATTTATTTTATATTTCAAGTTATTTCTGGGTATTTCGCAATTCCAGATTTGTTGTTATTGTCAATGAAGATGCTTATTGGTGCAGCTTCAGTTGAATTTTAGAAAGTTATGCATAGAAATCTGTTCGGCAAGTTACAGACGTAAAACGTTTTAGATAGACGACCCTAGATGTCGGTCTTCATACGCCGAGATATCCGAGGTTGCTATGGCACGAACGAGCCTGACACGCGATTCCAGCGCGCACGCGAGATCGTCAGAGCTTCCGCCCCCGCCCGCCGCCGACATCTGCCGCCTCGCCGGCCGCGGCTCGCAGCTCTGAGGCTCAGAAGCCGATACGCGTCGGGGAGCGCGCCGTCCGCCTGCATCGAGGCACCGAGAGCGAGAGTGTGCCAGCCCGCGAGTGTGTGTGCACGCCGCCGCCGCCAGCACCTGCCGCCGTCGCGAATGAATGGACTCGCTCCGCTCGCCCGCCGCCGCCGCCGCCGTCGCCGTTCGCCGCACATATCAGCACGCGCGCACCGCTAGCCGCCGCAATCGCAATCAGCATCTGCACTTCCTCGCGCTGCCATCCGAGCGCACCGTCGCCTCGAACGACCCAGCCCACCTCGAGCGTCCCGGAGCCGTCGGCGGGCGTCCCGTGTGCGGGCGCATGCAACAGTGGGGGGCGGCGAGCGTCGCGCGCGAAACCAAAACAAACGCTTCGGCGCGAAGCGGCACCCGATAAACTCGAACGGGCGCATGAAAGTTTAAGAAGCGCCCGCGCGCACCGCTGCGGACCGAGCGCCCGCACCTCTGGGGGGCCAGCATGTGCATCGATTCGTTCGAGCGAATCGGCACAACAAGTGCTAAACGATTTCGATAATCCGATGCCGAATTCGCATCGATAATGCAACTCGTCGCCGACCGACGGTGAAAGGACGAGCGAGCGTTCGATTTGTGACAAAACAAATATTTCTCGAACGCATCAAACGAATTCCCGCTCACAAATGGATACGATCAGCCGATATCGAAACCGAATTGCAAGCCACAAGGTACAACGCAAGCCAAAAGCCCGTAATTGGATGTTGAATGTTTTCTGTTGTTGATGTTGCTCTTAATGTCGTTAATCACAGTTTGCGTTCTTTTTGATATAATCGATGTATTTGATGTGAATTACTATTACTATCATCCGATCGCACGTTGCTGTGTGTGGAATGTTTGATTACTCGATGTCTTCATTCACAAAAGATTAACGATCTAATGTTCACTCTGTTTCGCTGCGTGTATTTCTGTATTTCTATTTCTATTTCTATTTATATAATAAATCGTAAATAGCCCACAACCAAGCAAAGATCTTGTACCTTTTTATCTAGATTTTATAGGTTATGATGTAAATACCACTAGCGTTCTTTAAAAATAAACATTTGTTTAATGCGATTCTGTTTCACCCGTTTCTTCATTTTTCATAGGGCCGTATGCTCCCAAGCGTTCTTGCACCTATTTTTAGCGATACAACCTTGAATGATATAACCCGATTTTAGTGTATGATTGATAGTTTTTCATGTTACAAATGACAGCATGTTTGTTATGGCAGCACTTATAAAATGATGTTTATAGAAAGGGGGGATCTTTGCAGCGCGCAAATGTGTGTTTAAATTGTGCCGCGAAATGTTTGGTGCGAGTTCCGGTTAGTTTGACACACATCTGCGAAGCGTCGTCGCCGGACGCCTCCGTGTGCGGTCGCGAAGTTCGCTTAATTAAGGAAAAGAATATGAAACTGGAACGCGCGCGCGCGCGCCGTTTTCATTACTCTGCGACGTCTTAATGCGCCTCTTCCAGCACGTCCGACTGTTTTCTCTAATTGCAACCCGGGCGCGTGCGTTTTCGTTCCGCAAAGAGACACAGGTGCCACGAGGGGTGATAAAGTACGTGAAAAATGGCAGATTCGTGACTATGTGGAATCGCGCCGCGCTCGATCACTCTCCGTCGCGCGCCGAGAAAAAAACGTCTCGGGGACGTCAGCGTCCGCGAAGTGGCGCGTTAATTAATAAAATTACGATTTTCTCGCGCCCGGCTCGTTCGCGAAATTCGCAAATTGAATAAAATAAAAGCAGCGGGCCCGCTCATCGCTCGGCAATCAATGGCAAAGCGGCGACGGGCGACGCGTCGCGCGACGCTGACGGCGGCGACGGAACGCCCGGAATGCCGAATTGTCCCCGTCCCCCATCGCCGCGCGCCCCCGCTCGACAGCCGGAGCCGCGCGACATGCCGCGCGGAATTCGGAACGCTGAATTTCCGCCGCGTCCCGCCCGCGGTCATTATTTTTGCGGCCGATCCCGATGCGAGTGCGATCCGAAAATACAAACGGGGCAAAATTAAACAAAAAAAAAGGAGCAGCGCGCGCAAAAATGACAAGAAGATAAAACGAGCCATAGAGGAAAGTGGTGCGAAGGAGGCGAGGGAAAAAATGACGCGCGCTCATAATCGGTGCGACCGGGACACTTTATCACAAAGGAAGAAATAAAATGAAAATAAGAATAAAAATGCAGACTGCGCCAAGAAATTAAAAAAAAAAACGTCCGAAGGAGGAAACGCGTTTATGTCGCAAACGGCAATTTTAAAGGTTGTCTCCGTCAAAAACACGACGCTAAGGACGCTCAGGATGAAATTACGTTTTCAAGTTTAATATATTTTCCTGCTGTATTGTATAATATAAATATGACAAAGCGAACGACAGAAACGCCTAAATATTAAGACGTAACTCACTTTTTAAAAAATTCGGTTAAGTTTTACATGTTAAAAGTTTTTTCATTTTATCTCCGACGCGGCGCTCGCATGCGAGTGAAAATGCTGCCAGAAACCGAGATAACGTTGCAATTTTTCACCCGCCGCGGGGAAACTCGGCGCACAGAAAGTTCTTTAACGATCGCGCGTAAGTCAAGTGTTGTTTTCACTCCGCGAGTTTCCGATCCGTCAACGCTCGTTGCTCTGGGGTTCGCGCATTTCCATTTTTCGCCAAAGTCGCGCGACAAAAATATCAATAAATTGCGGATTATTAAAGCGCGGTGCGGCGCTTTAATTTCAGTCGGCCGGAATGCGTTGCGCAACCGCTCGCAACACTAATGCGTGCTGCGCAAGGATAATAAATATGAGCGGTATACGTGAAAACATACGCGTCGCGGGCGGAGGGCACACAATGGCACGGACGCAAGATGCGGCCGTTCTTGGCTCGCACCTCGTAATGGTAGGTAGATTTACGAGCGCGTGGGAAAATCGAATGAGCAAATGGGATTACAGCGCGCCGGGCGGGCGCACCTCGTTCCCGGGTTCGAGAGCCGCGGGCCGCGCAGGACGAGGTCGAGACGGAGGCCGTGAACTCGTCTCCGATGCTGCACGGTTCCCGCTGGAAATCCGCCGCCGCCGCCGCCGCGCGCTCATGCCGTGGCTCACCTACGCGCTGTCGCCGCGTTTCCGAATTTTCCAGGCATCGCGCGTACGTGCGATTCGCAGAAATAAGGATGAATGTTATTGTGCCAGCAGTCATTGGCATAATCGGCGTGTTATCAAATGTTCTCCAGCGTTCTGTAACCTTCGCGTTCGTCGTGCGAATGAGCGACGTTATCCGAAAATGTTAAACTTTCCACGCACCGATTGCGCATTGTCGACAATAATAAATGCAAATGCCCACGAGAGTTTGGCAAATTCGCGCGAGTTTCTTTGTTAAGCGATGAGTTTATTGCACGACGTTTGCGCGATGCGCTAAGTAAAGTTTTAATTAAGACTATATACATTGCTATCGCCCGGAGCGTTCGTGGTGGAGGCGCGTGCGCTTATTACATATTCGGCGGCGGTCGCGGCGTTTCGCGAATGTTTGCAGTTTGCAACTCGCGATAATTCTATAAACACGCTGGGGCGGCGTGCGTGCATTTGGACTAACGAGCGTTCCCATCGCCCACGGCGTGCGAGCATCGCATAGATAATAGAAGCAGTCCGCAAAAACGCATGAAATGCAGCCGTCAAACAGGGGGCGCGCTTGTCGCCCGCCATGTTGACGGCGGCCATGCAGCGCGAATCGATTGTGGCGCCATCAGTCGCGTCGCGTCGCGACGATTGCGCGCTGACTTTCCCAATGCGGCCCGCGCATTTGCGGCTTTGTAAAACCAGCCGGGCGCGACGGGCAATAAGGCGATATTTCATTGCGCAAATCTCCGAGCGGCCGACGCGAATCGCCGCGGCCGGTCGGAGAAGATTGAATTTTCGCCGGCTCGCGTGCGGTTGCCGGCCGAGGAGCGTTGGAACATTGCGAGACTGCCAGGCTGGTGGCCGCCACGAAGTTCGATCCGCGGATGGCCGCCCGCCCCCCCGGGCGCGGGCCAGGCATGACAGTGAAGTATCTTTCCGCGGGTTTAGCGTGCGCCACTGCCCACCGCCGGCGCTCCCTCCGATTGATTTCAATAGCGCGGGAAACAACGCCAACTATGTGCGGGCGAAATATAACAGCGCCGAGTAAATTGAAAACTCGCAACATAAACAAAAAACGGAACCGCTCCGAGTAAATTAAATCAAAACAAGCTCAAAGTAAGCTGGAGTAATGTATTCAACATTTTAGTGCAACAATTTTAGAAATATTATTAGAGCGCACGAGAAATAATATGTAGGAAAGCGGGCGTATAGTTCGTGGTGAAACACCGTTCAATAATTCCGTCCGTCCGACGCTCACAATCAAATTCCATAAGAAGGAATAAATTACCATGAAGCAATGTATGTCCCTATCAAATATACATGTCGTCCCGCTCATTCGATCTGCATCCGGCTCCGAAATGAAAGCGAATAGCAGCCGGGCTTTCCGCGCCCCGTCTGCAACACGACCGCTGAAACGTTTTAATAATTTACGCACGTCGGAATGTGAAGCGCGAAAACCTCGCGCGCTTTATTCGAGGCGACAACAAAGTGTTGCGCGTTGCGCCCTCTCGCCGACATTAATAATCCAATAAGCGGCGCATTCCGTTTTTGATTAACGCATTGACGCACTGCATTTGCTCGAAACGACGAAGGGCAAAACGCCCCGACCAGAAACGAGTAATAACGGGGAAGAATACACAACCAGAGTCCAACAGTCCAATAAACGATTTCGTGCGAATTCGCGCGGATTAGGAGATCCCATGCACAAATTGGTACAAATTACAAATCGAATAATACGCGAACGTTAATAAAGCCATTAGAATCCTCGCGCGTGCCTATTTTAACAGCTCGCAACAAACGGAAGCGAACCGCGAGTGCATTATCGATTTTCGACCGTCGCCACCGCCACTTAACCATAATAATTGCAAGCAAGGCTAACATTATTAATAAACCATGTGTTACCGTATACTGGAAATATTTATTTGCTCGCGCTCGATACTTCCAACGCTGCTGCATTTCCAGCTTGAGTTCATCGGATCCGGACTGTTGCACCGAAAACTACCTGCGGCAAATCTTCAAGTACTTGACTTATAAATGGATGACAAAGCCGCAAAAGGGTCCGTCCTCTATCAATACCAAGTCAAGCTTATCATCAATGGAAACGTGATAAAATGCAGATTCTGAATATGTTTTAATGACGGCGACGAATTTTTTGCACGTGTTTTAAATAGGCACTAATTTCTGACTTTAATGTCAATTTTGACCGAATTATCCGTAACTCCGTAACGGTTAAGATTAAAGAAGGCTCCATGAAATAGTCGTAATCGGACAAAGGTTGCACTGCCGGATAAAGCAGGTAGGAAAGGA